>JARJHM010000610.1:115000-194794 GCA_033356055.1 Carex pumila
ACAACGCGGTTTAGCTTATATCTATAACGTCTATTTGGTCTATACCCTACAATTATAATTGCACGATTGTTTGTTAAGTTTATACACAGGACTACAGGAAGCTTTGACGTCTAAAGGAAGAAAGAACAATTGAAATATTTTTCCTCTCCAAAATGTTTATTCATAAATCGATGATAGCTTTTCTTATTGAGATTTGCATGGGTAATTCTATTGTTTTAATATTTGTTAGATCAATGAATTGGATTTTTATCACATATCAATGAATTGGATAATTGCACGAACGCCGTGTCATCAGAAATCAATTAAAAATAATATTTATATACATGTCACCACAAATATCATCTAGACTTCAATCAGTTCAATGACAAGGATAACTATTTTTTTTTGTTTTTTCTTTTGGCAAACAGTGGGGATACTTGCTGATTTCGTTTAAAATGAAACCACTTATCAGAGAACTAGTACCAAACAGTTGGTACAGAATTATTACATCACAGTCTTGCACAAAACATTCATACAACCACCAAAGTATAAAGGAAAGATAACGCAAGCTTCTATCAAGCAGGACAATATAAAGCACGAGTAACCAATCAAAGCTAAACCTAAAAGATAACCAAGCGTGCAAGAATCAAGCTTGCATCACAGCAATAACTAATTATATTTTTATAATTTAAAATATCTTATTAAATGTTTAAAATAACTACCTACCTACCTTCTATTTGAGTTCAAATGCACCATGATTTTGTGCTTCAATATGCTCCACATTTTTTTATCTTTATTTTCAAAGTCCAAACAATCAATCCGAACCACTCAACATGATTTTCATAATAAAATTTGCTTGGAGACCAAATTTTATATTTTTTTAGAATTTTTTACTATTTTTATACATAAGTACAATGTCATTTTTTTTGAATGATCAAGAATCTTCTTAAAACAGTGATTTTGTATCTATCTAAAAAAAATAGTAAAAAATATAAAATTTGATCTCCATGTATATTTTATTCTGAAGATCATGTTAAACAGTTTGGATCGACTATTCAAACTTTGAAAACAAAAATAAAAAATAAAGAACATATTAGAACACAAAATCATGATACATTTGAACCATTCTCATCTAAATGTTTACTAGAACATAATATTTACCAATTTCATAATACTACAAAATATTTCTAATTTTATACTCCATGACTCATCTAATAGTGAAGAACACAATTGATGAGTTATGTGCTAATGTGGATAGCCACGTACCATTCTTCACCATGCATGTTTCTGTTTAATTAGAATGTCAAATTTAATCCAACTTGATCGGTAATATGAATCGACTCAGAAACCGCCGAAATTTTTATTAATACCCAAAAAATTATAAAATTACAAATCTATCCAACTTTTCGTAAGAATTCAAAATATGTCCCTTTTAGTGGCTAAATAACCGGACCAAGTTTCTCTTTCTAGTTATTTAGTTACTAGATCTAGAAATCAGTTCGGTGACTAAATAACCAGTTTTGTGTTTTTTTTTTTATAAAACAGATTTTTTTTAAAATTTATTTATTTTTTGTATTGAAATACTAGAAATATCTAATATATTTCTTTGAAAATAGATGTAATACAATATAATTTGATTTATTTTTTGTGTCGTCATATATTTCTTTGTATTGCGATAAATAATTCGGATCAATATTTTTCATACCAGATTTTTCATGACTGTAAGAAAAATTAATATATTTCTTTATACATTATTGGAAAAAAAAAATGAATATGCTTTGAATGTGAGTTATTGATCGTGGTTCAAAAGTCACTTCTAGGTAAATATAGAAAATATTGTCATCATTATAGTACATTTAATTTTTAAAAAGTTTTATCTATTTTGAGAATTCTTTTTTAATAAAAATCATTAAATAACTTAATTTTTTTTTTCAAAAAATAGATACAACTTGAATAAAAATCATTAAATAACTTAATTTAAAAAAAATTAGATACAATTTTTTAGAAATTAAATGTACTATAAGGATGATAATATTTTCTGTATTTACTTAGAAGTGATTTTTGAACTGCGATCAATAACTCGCGTTTCATTTATTTTCAGAGAAACATATTAAATATTTCTAATATTTCAATACAAAAAAAATTAATTAATTAAAAAAAATCTATTTAGTTAAAAAGAAGAAAAGGAAAACACAAAATCGGTTATTTAGTCACCACATCAATTTTTAAATCTAGTGACTAAATAACTGGAAAGAGGGGCTTGGTCTGGTTATTGAGCTACCGAAAGAGATAGATTTTGAATTCTTACGAAAAGTTGAATAAATTTTATATTTTTTTTTGGTATTAATAAAAATTTCGGCAGAAACCGTCGTTCAATCCCTCTTTGAGTTTGTTCAATACCTTTAAAAAATAATAGAAGCATGTGATCTGATTGTAAAAGGCGATGGTATAGCGACATAGCGTTGTGCAAAGAAGACACAGGCTAAATAAAAATTGATTACATGTCCAAATCATGCATTTCAAAGTTGTACACAACTGAGAGTTACAGGGAAAAATATGGGAATGAGAAAAAGAAGAGCGTAATTGACATTATATAAATTTAAAATGGATTCTAATAGAAAAGTTAATAAAATGAGTAAATGTGTGAATTTTTGAAGTTTAAAAGGATTGATGATATTATGAAGTTTAGAGGAGAAAATACGTAATTTTGAAGATCTTGAGAGGTATACATAAAATTCCCATTTTTAATAATAGACATAAATAATTGAATGTCGAGGTCTTATTTAAGAAAAATATGGATGAAATAATACCATGTAATATTATTTTAAAAAAAAAGTAGCACTCTAATTAATTTGTATTAATTATTGTTATCAGAGACATTTAAATCCTGAGGTATGGACGGTATTCCAGAAAACGGCGTTATGTGAAACTTATCTGCAATTGGAAGATGAAAGCAGAGGAAATTTAAAAGTAGATAAATGACCTGAGCAGAGAGCAGATACATACACCACATGACAGCTGTTCTGTAGGACCCACTTACGGAGCGGAAAGCGGTTGCGCGTCCCAAGCTGGGTTGGAATTGGATACTTCATTAGTTGGACTGATCCCTGGTGCCAGCTAAAAGCCATTCATTCTATTTTGGGATCTTTTGCTCTTCTCTCTGTGTATTCATCTGTGGTGCGGTTGACTAAACCGCACAGACAGAGCCTGTTGTGCAACCTTTTACTTTTATTAAAAAAAAAAGGGTAATTAAGGTCCATAAACTTGTTGGCGTGAATTCTTTTCGTCCATCAATTTTTTATTTTTTTATTTTTTTTCTCTTAATTTTGTTGAAAATATGTTTTATTCGGTTTCACATTTTATAAGTTATACTATAACATAACAAAATAATAACTCGCTTCATCAAAGAGTAGACCAATTTTTCCTTCTTTGAGTAGAAGAATCCAGAATGCGGGTAGGGCTTTGAGTACGGTCGTCGACGAACGGCCGCTACGCCTATTCTTACGGCAGCTGCACATTCTGGAACGAGAGAGAGAGAGTTCTTCTACTATTTTCTTTTTCAATGCTCAAAATGGCGAATTCGTATCCGGCCTCTGCATTAACTCAAAAAGGAATCTTTTGATTTTCAAGAGTAAAACTACTCTGAGTTTTATATTATTATACAAATCGTGGGGTCGATTTCAATAATGAATTCGAGTTATTAGTTTTTGTCTGTTTAATAAGCTTTTAAGCTCATAACTAGCTTTACTCTCTTTCGGTTGTAGTAGACTAGTAGAGTATTAGTCTAATTATGCCCCCAAGTTCAAAACTTAGTCAGAAATCAAATCACAAAACTGAGTCATGCTGAAAATAGTGATGAACTGTACTGTTGCTTACTAGAAAATTTGAAAATCACCATTATGGTTCACTAATCTTGCCCATGTCATCTACTCATAAATGTCATAATGCTGCTTTGAGAATGCCAAATTAATTACTTGACTAAGTATGATAGTGCATTCCTCATTGTTCAATTACACCTAACAAATTCTCTAATAGACCATCAAATTTCTGCACTTGAGCTTTAAAAGGGACTCGATCATACCCAATTTATAGTCTTATTAAACTCAGTGCATGAACCAAAGTGTAAAAAGAAAACTGACCACCAAAAAGACTTAACTTTTAGTCAGTCATTACCAGTATAAAAACCAGGAAATGCACACATATTTCTACTGTACTGTCGGAATTGATACCTGTGAGATCGAAGCAATGTCATGACGGAATATTCAGAATCAGTAAGAAGTATATTCCCTCGCCCAGTCCAAATTGAAAAAGAATGATCTGCCAAATTACAGAGGAAAACACTCAAAAACAGTATATAAAACAAACATATTTCAATTCCGTTTTATTGCAGAAACTTAAAAAAAGGACTATGGCCGAGTTAAAGAAAAACCTTCTAACATATTTTTTTCAAGTTTTCCTTAATAAATTTGCTCTACTTTCTGAGAATCAATTATCTCAAACACTTCAACCAATATTCTTCGTTTCACAAGATATTAGTTCGCCAAATTAACAATCTTGCAAGAGAGAGAGATAACGACCTTAGAGAACCTCCACTCCTGAGAAGAGTTTAATTGAGAGAGAAGAGGTTTGGGTGTACATGAGCTGAGAAGGGTTGAGATTCAATGTCGTGATTTCTGAGAAGGGTTGAGAGAGAGAAGTACGGGAGAGAGAAGGGTTGAGGAATCACTGATAGGAGAGAAGCACGGGAGAGAAATCACGAACGGGGGAGGCTAGGGTTCGTCATTTTTGAGAAAGGTATTTTTGTCATTATTATTATTTTATTTTTTTAAAAGATTAATAATGTATTTGTGGCAAAATTATAAATTAACCAAGTTTGTAGTGGCACTAGTATGAGCTCAAATTTTGGAGTGACATTTTTCAAAATTAAAGGTTTTGGAGTGGCATGGACACAATTTCCCCTTTTCTTTTCCAATGCTCAAAATGGCGAATTCGTATCAGGCCTCTGCATTAACTCAAAAAGGAATCTTTTGATTTTCAAGAGTAAAACTACTCTGAGTTTTTTACTATTATAAAAATCGTGGGGTCGATTTCAATAATGAATTCGAGTTATTAGTTTTTGTCTGTTTAATAAGCTTTTAAGCTCATAACTAGCTTTACTCTCTTTCGGTTGTAGTAGGGTATTAGTAGTAATATTTCGTGGATGAGCACACGTACATAACATTTAAACTGTCGATTTTTTTTTTTCCTGTTCTCGCAGAATAATTAAATTTAATGTAGCATCATTATTATGTTTACAAATGTTCTTGTTGCCATTCATTCATATTATTGTGTTTAACAGAAGCGGTACGTCTTTTGTCCTCTAAATTGATCTAGAATATTTCTTAATCCAATAATACATAGTATGATTATCGAAAGCAACGGAGATTTCGATTTTAAATATCTTACTTATTCTATTCCAATAAAAAAAAAAACCCAAACAAAGTCAAAAAACACATTATTGATGATCACAAAGGTGGAGAGAACGTGAGACAAGACGAGACACACCTGACATAATTTCATAATAATTTTGTAAATTAAGAATATTTTAAAAAAATATACAAAAATATAATTGTAGAGATCTCTCACAACATTTTTTAGTGCATTGAACATAACTAGGGCTGATAAAAAAATTCGTAGTTCGTGATTCGATTCAAGTTTGATTTGAGTTTGATTCGAGTTAATTCAATTCAAAATTAGTTTGAACTGAAATGAACCAAACCATGTTCGGTTCAAAATTAATTCAAACAAAATGGGTTCGTGAACTTTTATGATTTGAATTTCATAATAACATCGACCGTTCATTTATTTAATAAAATTAAAACCCAAGATAGAGAATCATAATTTAAACTAGCTGACGCTCTCTGGCTCTCAAAATACTTAGTTCTTGTACGATTACTTATTTTACTGCATATTTCAGTTCTTGTACTTAATCCTTTTTTTATGATTATTTATTGCGATTTATTTTTTTATGAACAATTTTTCAGCTTAAAAACACTCATTAAATACTTTAATGTCATACTGAAACTCTTTTTTTAATATCGTAGTGACAATTGTGAGAGTTAATGCAGCAAATATCAGTCTTCCACTTGTTTATGCTCAGTTCGTGGGATTATAGCAGCTAACAACTTATAAACTAGCCCATAATCTATTAGTGTGAATTAGTGAAAGGTAAAAAAAAATTGTGTAAATTGTCCCGCAAGAAGAAATTAATGTGTAAACTACCGGTATAACTAGGGTTGCTAAAAAAAAAACTAGTTCATAATTTGATTCGAAAAATATGTAGTTCGCAATTAATTCGATTCAAAACAAATCAAACCTAGTTCGATTCGAATCTTATTCCAATCAAACTCAAACTAGTGTAGGTTCGATTCAGTTTGATTTGTTGCCACCCCTAAACATAACTAAATAATTGCTTTGATTTTTTTTCTAATATTTTTATATTCAGAAGTACAAGTGTCTCCCTTGGTCTACAGGGAAGCATATCCTCTGCGGAGTTTTTCCATGTGAAGCTGTGCAGAGCTTTTAATCTGATTCGTTCGTTTCAAATCGGACGGACCAGATCAAATCTTGCCTGAATTGATAAAAAAATTAAAATTTGCAGAACTTTTAATCGGGTCCGTTCGATCGAAAACGAACAGACCAAATTAAAATCTCCACAAAGGATATGCTTCCCGATCTACAGTGGGATCCAAGATTTTCATCAAGGAACAAAAATTTATCGAATCAAATTTAAATAACTAATTGGATTTAAACATATTAACTAATTTAAATACTCGATAAAAAATGATACTTTGATTTGTATTTTTCAATACTCAACTTACTAATATATAATGTTCTGACTTGTAATTCTAATTATCAATTATAATTTAAAAAAATATATTTTAATTTGAATCCTAAATATAATTCAAATTACAAATTAAATATATAGAGAAAAACAATTTTTTTTTCAAAAAAGTAATAGATCTCCATAAAATTCAAAATCTACTCAAAGTCTACGGAACGCAGCACCCCAAGTCCCCCCTCCCGGACCATGTGTGCCACCCCTGTATGTCTATACTTCACTCCGCCACTTATTGATGATAAAGAACTTGTGCATCTCACTGATTCATTAAATCTACCTCCTATGCATCTCCCTCATTAATTAAATCCACCTCCCTTCTTTTTTATGTAACTTCTTCGGCATCACCACCTCCGTAGGATAGGGGAATAACAAAAATAATTAAAGAAACAAAACTATTGATAATAAGTTGACAACAAATATAGATCCGTTTTGACTTTTGAGTAATATATGCAATAAATGACAAGGAACGAACCTTCACATATCAATGAAATCTGCATCGTCGCATTTTTATTACGTGGCATCAGATCAGGTACTAAAAGAAAACGGAACTTCTATTAATAACAAGCTAACAACAAATCAACCTTGTTTTGCTGGGTTACATTTTTTAACTAAAAGTTGCTAAATAATTGCAAATAATGAAGAAAGGAAAAGAAAAGAAAAGAAGAGAAAAAAAGTATTACGAAACACCAGCAACCATGGACTGGGTGATGTACTCAAAAAGAAAAATAAGAACCAAAAACACAAAATAGAACAGAAGAAAAGAAGCAAAAATTATCTTTCAAGTTTGCTTAGAAAATCTTCCACAGGTGGCAACTCCTTCACTATCTGGCTCCAGTCAGGCATCCCCTAAATTGTTCAAATATCTTATGTCAGATTTGAGAACCATAGCAGTAAAATCTGACAAGTATTGCTCTAATCTCAAAGTCAGGACCTTTTCATTTTATCTTTAGTAATAAAAAGTTCAATGATAAAGAAGGTTCTTGGATGTGTTACATACAAAAAGAGAGGATGTACCTTGCCAGATCTTCTAACACGGCCATCAAGACGCAAAATGATATACACATCTTCTCCTGGTTTAACACCTTCTGACTTCTGTTGGTCCTTAATCCACCTTAAATCAATTAAGATGGTAAAATATTAGAATATATATATATATATAAAGAGAGAGTTAGGCTACCATACATTGTAATGCATAGGCATTTTTGTACATTAGACTATAAATCACCGGATTCAAAGTTCAAATAACTAATCCAAACCGTTCATCTTGTTCTCCATATTAATGTGTTTCGAGACCAAATTTTACATTTTTTGAAAATTTTTTATGAATTTTTTTTAGATTTATTGAAAATCGCTGTTTTCAGACAAATCTGAACCAAAAAAAGAAAAGCGATTTTCAATAAATCTAAAACAAATTCATAAATTTTTTTCAAAAATATAAAATTTGGTCTCCAAACACATTAATATAGAAAACAAGATGAATGGTTTGGATTAGTTATTTGGACTTTGAATCCGGTGATTTATAGTCTAATGTACAAAAATACCTATGCATTGCAATGTATGATAGCCTAACTCTCTCTCTCTCTCTCTCTCTATATATATATATATATGACAACTTAGATAATAAGCATAATAGCCATCTGATCAATGCACATAAAAATCACATTTTAATGAAGTAAGAAAAGTAAGCCAACGCAAAAGAAGAACCTTTCCCATTCTTCAGGAGAAACAACCTCGGCCTTGAACCTGAGCTCGGCTTTTAATTTTGACTTTGCTATTATAGACTCAGTTTTCTTCTCAAAATCCTCCTGTTAAGATTCAAATCACATTTGTAGAACATAAAGAGAATTTGGTATATATATATATTGGTGGTTTCTATGAGGTTGAAGGATCTAATTCTATGGTATGGTAACTGACATTTTTAATAGTGCATAGTTGCAGGGTCTGAACCGATGGTTGGTGCTGATAAAGGGCAAACTATAGCACCAACGTAGTATGATGATTCACCCTAAATTAAACCTCATACCTATAGAATACCTCAATTTAATCAAGAAGAACATCAAAGTATTAAAAAAAGACCTGAGGTCTAACTGTTATGGAGCCATATATGATCAGGCTTCAAGCATATAGTAGGATAAAACCTTTTTAAATCTATCCCAGTAGAAAGACTGAAGTAGCAATTCCAGAAAAGGCCAGTAAGGTACTTGGGTATGGCAAAATACCACACTAACTTGTGTTTAATTGGAGTGCTTATGATTAAACCACCATTCAGCTGGATCCCATAATAAACCTCATGCAAAACCAAACAACTACCAGTACACCACCAAATTGCTACGATTATTAAATTTGGACTTTGCAATCCTTTTAATTAAAGGACATACCCCAGCAGAAGCAATGGGTGTAGCTGGTGTGGGACGAATATCTTCCTCTCTACTGAAGACTCTATCTCTATAAGAACCAAAGACAAGTGGCACCAAAATGACTCCCCTTTGGGCGAGTTCAGTACGGAACCTCTCGGCCCTTTTCAGTGCTGCAGTTACTGACCTCCTTTTACCTGCCAAAATAACCTAAAATACTTTCTCAATCCAAGATGATACAGATATTCAATATATCTTACAACATTTAATAACAAATGGTACATTATGAACCAGCTGATACTGAGCCCATACTAAAATTCCAGCAATTACACTGATACTAAGATGATAAATCCCATCCAGGACCTTACCTTAATTAACAGGAAGGTATATGACTGCATGGTACCACCTCCACCAATAAGCAATTAAGCACAACAAAGTTTCCAACCTCACTAAAGCACTAAAGCACTAAAGCTTAATTTTGCCTCAATTAACCCTCATTTGTCAACTAAGAGCCAAAAGAAACAAAACAACCAAAAAAGGGGTATACCAGTTGTTGTTAGTCAAATTATGTCCCTGCAATACACCAATATTAACACAGGAAAGTATAATGCCACTATAATACCAAACAATTCGTCACATTATGAAAATGAATCTTTTACCTATGCTACGATCATTTTTGGTTGTGCAAATGTGCCTTTGTTTCTCACTCTTTCAGTTTTTATTTTTTTATTTTTTATTATTAATTCTTAATTCAGGAGATCAGAAGGTAATAGATACTAACTGGTCTGGCTGTATCTCTGAGTTCGACAAGTTGGATCATGCGATTGGTTGAGAGGCGAAGAGGCAATCGAGAGAGCGTCTCGTCACGAGTTATTTGAGCAAGTTGCTCCTCCTCCTTTTTGTTGTCCCATAAAAACAGTGCTACTAGCACAACTATGCCTGCACATGTGCTGATCCAAAATTTCCATCAGATACTCCCAATATCAGATTATCTGTTCCTAAGATACATTGTTAATACAATACATAATTTTTTCAAAAAATAAAAAAAAAGATTCAAATCCAGTTATTCCTTCATTCATATGGAACTAAACTACTAATTACCTATTCAAAAATTTTATCTTCAGATGAGCCTCAATTGACGGTCAATTTTTCAATAATCCATCAATTTGGCCAATTCATCCAATTTTGTTTCAATCATCCCTCAACCTTGAAAATAGATATGACATATCATAGTGAAAATTAAAAAAAAAACTGGAAAACTGACAGACCTATACCCGTTGCAGTACAATGTCACATTACATAGGCACCTAACAATTCATACCAGTACAAAATAACGTGCAATAATTCACGATATAAGAAAATTACCTGCAATGTTGATACCAGCATTACCAGCTGTTTCCAACAGATCTGGTGCACCATCCCCACCTTGTACTGAACGAATAAGCCTTGGTATGGTAAATAGCGTGGAGATGCCAGCTGCAGCGGTAAAGGCCACATAAAAGAATCTCCTGACACCGCGAAATGGTGATCGAACCTCTCCTATCATCTTCAGATCTCTCCTGAAACCGAAACCTATCTCCTTGCTGCCACGCCTTGCCTAAGAATTACCAAAACAGTCACCATAGTAAACCAATAGCTGCAATTTGGGTTTTGGACTGAAAAAAAATTGGCACCACAGAGTATTGATTTTCTATGATATGTTGCAACAAAAGAGGTCCATTTTTTAATGTAATTTCAACCGAAAAACTCTGAAACTAGTTAAAGAGGGCGAAAACGGACTGATTGTACTACCATTCTAATTCTTTTGAGGACACGGGGATAACCTGAGTTTTGATGATTCACAATTAGGCTTAACTGAGGCAGAATTGGGTTGAATTGATGCTTAATTCCAAATAAGTAATTAATTTGAGGTATCAGAGTGTTTATGTGAGGCTTCACAACTGAGAATTAGCTACACATGCAGGTCCTGACTAAGAATTATAGGATTAGATTGAAATTTGATTGCACCCTTGTGCATTATTAGTGCAAAATGTATTAAACATAATTATATAAAGGATCATAAAACAAATAAAGACCTCATCTTGCAGCTCCCTAAATTCAGGTGATGCTCTGAATGTAGTCAAATCAGGATCATTTAGGATTATGGAGAACTTAAGATCGTAATCTCGCAAAGCTGTCCTCAAACAGTCAGCTGCATCCTTACTTTCTCCTCTACCTCAACAATAAATAAACAGTAAAGAAAAAAAAACAATAAGTAAAAGAAGGAAATTAATGCAAAGATACAGATAAAAAAACCTATGAAAAATTGCATTGTTGCAAGTTCACAGAAGGTAAAAGAAGTAGCCTCTAAAATAAAATAAAATAAAAAAATAACTTCACACACAAGAATTGAACAGAGTTGTATGGATTAATTGCAGTTGGGAGACCAGTATGCAATTTGATGTAATGCAGGACGAAGTTAAAATATCTGACAGAAATAACTATAAAGGAATAAGAAACAAACCTAAAAGCATGGCAACAGGCTTTGTTATAGAGTGCGGCTTGAGCTTCAATAGGATTTGGATCCAAAGTAAGTGCCATTTCAAACTTTTCAAGAGCTTCCTTTACCTAGAGTTTTACAATATAAATAAATATTCATGTCTGAAATTATACAAGGTTTCAGTATTTTAGAGTACCAAATCTGTATTGACCTCTTGTTCCATTCAGGATATAACAGTTTCTTGGACCCTGGAAACAAAATAGGCATTTATTTTCTTTTCAAATTAATGGTTTATTTTATCTTAAAAGTAGGTTTGTTAGGTAAAGGTCGAAATGTAATTACTAAAAACCTGGGACGGAGCCAGACTTTTAAGCTATGGGGGTTAATTTTAGAGTGCCATAACATTTTACTCTAAACTATATAAAAAACCATGTACAAGCACAGAAAATTTGATAATGAATCCCTCTTACTAGATCTGCCATTGCTAAAAACATTGTGTTTTAGCATATCTGAAAAACTAACCATCGTGAACTGAGTACTGAACTGGTAACTACAAGAACTGGTTTCCACAACAGTACGAACAACAAAAGACACCAATCACGAATTCTTCATCAGTAGACTCGTAAAAATCCAATCAAACTAAACAAATGGCAAAAACTGTACAGTTTCAGTACAGGTACTGAGGCGGTACACTGCCAAAGTAACAATCCCTCATCAGGACAAAAGATGTTACTACTAACCTTCCGTTTCGAGAAGAGATCAAGGCCCGTGTTTACACAGGATTCGGCGGTCAATACTGTGGCTGCCTCCTTAGAAGAGGAAAAGGAGACGATTAACTGGAGACGAGGCAATTTCTGGGAGGTAAAACGAGGTTTTCTCAAGTAGACGCATCTTTCTGGGATGGAATAAGAGAGGAAGCCAGGATGGAGAGGAGAGGCCGCCATGGACATGAGAGACACTGAAGAGGGAAGAAGCGAATGGCGCGTATCTGTCAAGCGTTATCTCAAAAAAGAGACGAGAGTGATGGTTCGAATTCGATCTGCTCAAGCGTTAACCCAAATTTTGAGTTTGGATCCGAACTATTCGATCTGCTCTGGCACGAATATTAAAGGGGTTCAATTGCCGTGAAGAGAACGGGTTATACAGACCAGACCGGTTACTGACGTGCGAATCCTTCCACCGATTCAAATTATTTTTTCAATTAGAATTGATGGCATTAGGGACTTCTTCGAAAGACCGACACACAAGAAAGATGGAGTTGGAGTAGGATGCACCTTCAATTTTGCTGTTGCGGGGCTCAACATTTCCGAAATTGAGGTACTTAAACTTTCATACATTGCATTTATTTTTTGTCAAGTTCAAGTTCATCTAAATGCCTTCAGTAAAAAATGAGGCTGCTACATAAATTTTTATTCAGTCTACTTATTTTTAGAGTCGGATATTTAATTAACCATCATTACATAATTGGGCGACAAGTGTGCCATTAATTAATTGGTAACGATCGAGTTCAAGGATGACATGCATGATTTCACATTCTGAACAAAAAAGAAAATAAAATAAAGAAAACCTGAACCATTTTATACTCTTTTTCAAAGTATATATGCTAAAAGTAGGAAAGTAACACCAAGAAATTAATAACCTGGGTGGTAGACCATATATGTAATTAACTTGCAAGTTTCAAAAGTTTCTTAATTCAGGTGAAACTTTAACCTAAACCTAACCATATCTGTAGCAATGGTTCCCCCTCCTCCTCTTGGTAAAAATCCGCCGGGTCGACTCTCATCTCCTGTTCCGTACACAATCCTCAGTATCTCAGCAGGTGTACGTCTATAAGCCACCGAATTGCCATCAGCAGATAGAACATTGCTGCTGGTTCTTCTCTCGGCCCCCGAGCTCCTATCAACTAAAATACCTTCATCCTTGTCCCCGCAAGAGCCGAGCTGGTTCCTTAGGCGTGAAATGTGTGTCGTGAAGTCAGCAACAGTAAGGTTCTTGTAAGGGAGAACGATTTCATCAGCCCTTTGGTATAGAAATGTTCGGATTACAGCATCTTGGCCTGATTCGACTGCCAGTAGGCCTGCTAATAACTGCAAATGAAATGGTTAATTAGTGTTAAAAAATGACATCTGGATACTAATATTAATTCTATTATACTAGGTTTCGTTTTTTATTTGCTTAGTTGCACTGCTAAGAAAAGTTATATCTATTGAATATTAAGTGGTAAGGCAATTTAATCTCCTTAAACCTCACAAAAAAAAAGCAGCCAAATGCTAAACACCGAAACATTCACCTATCTCTGTAAAAAGAACTATAATATATGAATAGAAATTTTTTATCCTCCATTCTCCTTAAAACCTGAAAGTTCATCTAATATCTACAAACTCGAGACCTTTTTCATTTTCTGCGGGTATCCATGTAAGAAGAAAGTATTGATTTTTTTCTAAAACATGTCAAATATTTAGATTTTTGTTTTCCTTCTAAGGTATTGATGTGAGGAAACTTACGCCTTTTGAGACATAGCCGTTGATGTTTGGGCTTGCCCCTACATAGCCTACTAGACCTACATAAGGAATTAAGTAGGATGCAATTAGGTAGTTGATTGTGCTGTGGTATGGATCAAATGGAGGGTCCAGATTGTGTCCGAAGGCACTGTCCATTATTTTCGCAAAAACGTGAGCTCTGAGATCAATCAGAGGTCTCGGGAAACCACCAACAGTCGATTTAATGGCCCTGGAAACAAAATTATATTCACACAATTAGAAATCTAAAACTGTCAAATTTTGAAATGAAGATGAGGAAATTTTTTAATACTTGAACATATGATGTTTACTATGTTCTTGAGGAAAATTAAATTAATACCTTTAGTATAAAAGAGAAAATGTAAAAATATTCATTTTGGTACAAAGCAACAATGTAAGGATGATCTTGCTTGATAACATTATATTATGCAGTCTGAGAATAGTTCCTGGTGTAATTGTAGAAATAAACAAACTACTGCTAAAGGTTACTGTTCCAGTTGAATTAATTCATCTTATCTGAGTCCGGTATAGTTAAAATGAATCCAAATAATTTTTTCCGACATTTTCAGCAAACAAGTATGCTTCTGATTTTCTGAACCACCCAATTTTCACTTACACCAGCCCTTCAATTTAAATTTTGTAAAAGATGTAGAAAAATTCTGATGTTGTTTTTACCTTAGGTGACCAACTTCTTGGTATCCAAACTCTGCTATAATCTCTCGTGTAACATTGTCAAGCCTGGCAGCTCTAGCACCTAACGGTACGGGCCCGCCGCCTGCCAACCTAGGCTCTACGGTATCTAAACCGTAACCTAATGCACCATTCAGAAACCATTCTGTCTCCAAATACTCCAAATTGAGGGCAAATTGGAGTAACTCTACATCAGTAGGATGAATAGGCCGGCCGAGCACTGGTAAATGGGGGTTACAATGGAAAAAGAATGCATTGGAGGGGTGATTTTTGAAAATCAAAACAGATAATACAAAGAAGGTGATGAGCTGAGGGAGGATATGTAAGGTTCCCATATTAGTTTTGATCTTGGCAACTATTGTCAGTTGTGTGAGGGTCTATGATTTAAGTATGATGTAGTTTAATTAAGAGAAAATTTGATATTGGTACCTGTATGTTGTCAATTGTATGAGGTCTATATATGGTTTTAACTTTTAAGTATGATATAGATAGAGAAAATTTGAAGGACGGTAACACACCAAAGAGGTGTCTGATATATAGTTAAAAAGCATGGGTGGTGGGGGGTAAGAGGAAAATGAAAATGAGATGAGGGGTAAATGTGCTCGGATCTTATGTGTCACAAGTACCTATACTCTATTTTTATGGGTTCTTCCTTCTTCGTCTCAATTTTTAACAAGATTTGTGAATGAATAGTCTAATTAAATGGATTTTCAAACTTTTTCTATTTTTTCAGAGTTATTCGCAAACTTTATGAATTATTTGCAATATTTGTTTTCTTTATTAAAAAATTCAGAATTTTAATTTATTTTTATGCATTATAAAAGTAAATATTTCTAAACTATGTCCATATTATACTTGAATGTCATATTTTAAATCTAGCCAAATTATTGTTGAATATCACTTAATATGGAATAAGGATCCTTACAGTTGACTGCTTTAGCATACATTTTGTACTTTTGTGTCGAATATAATTATGCGAAGAACTATTTTAATTAGTAATAAAGGTAATGTCTTTTGTATAAAAGTTCGTAAGATCAAAACCTGTAAATATGTAATAGTCGGATTATTTAACTTTCAATCTTAGTTTGAAAAAAAAAAAAAAATAGTTCTCTCTCCATTAGACAATTTATATTCGGTCCAATTATAACAGAAACTACATGCAAAGTCTAATTCATTTTGTAGCCCAACGGCCCAACACTAATCTCTCTTTCGCTCCCGACACCCACCGCGGCCAACCCCCTCCCGACACCGACACGGCGACACCACCCCTCTCAGCTCTCACCCTTCTTGATTCACTCGAGCGGACGCCGCACCCGCCTCTCGCCACTCCAGTCGCGATTGTTCGCTCCTTCTCTCCTGTTCGCTTTTCCCCTCCGTCTGGCCCTCCACCGAACCTGCCCAAGCTTCATCACGGCTATGGCTGCAAGCTCTGTTGAGATCTCATCATCGTCATCTCCATTGTCTGACGTAATATATTTTCTTAAATTTCTGTTAAATATCTTTTAAGCCCTCTGATGTAGTATATATTCTTCAACTCCTAGTTTAAATTTCTTTCAACTGAGTTTCCTGCTGACTGTATCTTGGATTCTGATACTGTTCCTTTCGTGCTTGATATCAGTTTGACTGGTTAACACCTCACTGATAATAATAAGCCAATTTCAGTTTTCTTAGGGTGTACATGATACTCATCGTGTAATCTGGGCTAAAGATTATTAAGTTGCTATCCAATTGGTCAATTAGGGGTAAATAGTTATTGAGCTTTTATTGCTATTCTGGTGAAGCACTTTTGTCTTTGTAACCATACCAGTCATGCCTAGCTTTATTCTTTTGAAAATTGAATTCCTTTCTATTTCCTTATTATCTATTAATTATGATAACATATCTGTGTTATAGGATGACAAAGGCGGCCTTTCCAATGATGTTATTGTACCTATATCCAAGAAAGGTGGTGATGTTATTGTACCTAAAGAAGGTATTCAGTTTGCATCACTTCAAGAGTTTGAGAGTTTTTATTATAATTTTGCCCTTTCTGAGGGATTTACGGTACGGATAAAAAGGACCAATAAATTTCCACGTAGTGATAAAATTCGCTACCGTCAATATGTGTGCTCTTGTGCTGGATTTTGTGAAGAGAAAAAATCAAATGATGAAACTGAGTTGGATCAAGAAAAAACAGGAGGGAGAATAACTTGCAGAACTGGTTGTCGGGTAACCATAAGCGCGTCAAACAAGAAAAGCATATGGAAGGTAGGAAGAATTAACAAGGAGCACAACCATCCTTTGGCTAGTCCCAGTAATCCTTGTAGAAAAGATCTTAGGAGGAAGAATTTAGATAGAAGAGGTGCAAGTGCTGTTTTGCAATATTGTGTTAAGAAGAAAGCACAAGATCCAAATTTCTTTTATGCAATCCAAACCGACGAAGAGGATAGGTTGGCAAATTTTTTTTGGATAGATTCAACTGCTCGTCAATATTATGAGCGGTTCGGCGATGTTTTGATCTTTGACACAACTTACAGAACTAACAAGAATGGTTTGTCTTTGGGAAATTTTGTTGGTGTCAATAATAATATCCAATCCATCATGTTTGGATTTGCCTTATTGCAAAATGAGCAGGAAGAAACATTTGTGTGGTTGTTTGAGAATTGACTACATGCAGTGGGTGGTAAGTTACCGGTATCAATCCTCACTGATCAAAATGATAAAATTCAAAATGCCATTACAAAGGTATTTCCGACTGTTTCCCACAGATTTAGCCTTTGGCACATCATGAAAAAGTTTCATGAATATTTCGGTTCCCTTTACAAGGATAACTCACCATTTTGTCAAGATTTGAAAAATTGTTTGTATAATTCAATCACTACGGAGCAATTTGACAGTGAATGGAAAAACATTATGAAAGCATACAAGCTTATGGAGGATGGAAGGTTGAACAAGTTGTTTGACATTCGGCAATCATGGGTTCCGCTATACAATCGTACCATATTTTATGCCGGTATGGATACCACCCAAGGATGTGAGAGCATACACTCTTTTTTTGATTCATTTCTTAAGAAATGCATCACCTTGCAAGAATTTGTGATCAAGTACGAACTTGCTATTGAGCAACGGTATAGGGCGGAGTATGAGCAGTTTGATACAACATATAAAAATCCAATTTTGAAGTTGAAATCTCCTCTTGAAGAATAAGCTGCTGATGTATATACACCAAACATCTTCAATCAATTCCAAGATGAGCTTATGGAAAGTCTAAAGTTGAGAAAAGAGAAGTTGGAGAAAAGTGGATCCATAAGCAAGTATAAGGTATCAAATTTTCATGATCTTAATGAGGCATTTGTTGTAATTTTCAATGTTGAGTCATGGGAAGTTTTTTGCCAATGTCACTTGTTTGAATTCAAAGGTATATTGTGTCGTCATATATTAGCAATTTTCAGTAAAAAAGATGTTGCAAGGATTTCTCCGAAATATATCTTACCACGGTGGACAAACAAGGCAACAGAGGGTATCCACATTTCCTTTTTAAAGAAGGATGGAGACAAATCTTTAATGGTTGATGAAAAATTTGATAGTATGGTAAGTCAGTTGAGACCATATTTGCATGTGAGTACCAATTCTTTTAACTTTATAATGGAGGCCTTAGATGGGGTACTTCAAAGGGTTTCTAATTTAGAGGAAAATCAAAAAGGGAACAAAGGTGCAACAGTAACCATTGGTTGTGTTAACAATAGTGCCGAACACCTCTCGATTGCTGATCCCCCTATTACAAAAACAAAGGACCGTAAAGAAGAAGATGTTGGGGAGTCGAAGAGTGGATGCTTTAAAAGTAGTTTTGAAGTATGTATGGAAAACTCGAAAAAACCAAAACGACAGTGCAAAAATTGTGGCCAATGTGGTCACTACTCTTCAACTTGTGAGCAAAGAAAATGGGCGGATGTTATGCAGGATGCACCAACTTTAGACTAGAGAATGCTTACTGTTGGGTTTAGGATGAAATTGGGTCTAAGCTGTAGTGCATTTGTACCAATGATGTATTGAATTGTTGCACTCAGTTTAGTATGTGAGTTCGCACCAGTGATAGAGTATTTTTGGTACAATGATAGAAAGTAGAAGGGGTATTTTGGGTAGTCATTTCCAGGGTATTTTTGGTATAATGGTAGAAGGTATATTTTGTGATGTCTGTATGAATATGAAAGATGGTGTTTTAATGAAGATGTGATTATTGTGAATATGGCACTTCTGTAATTTTGTGTTTTGTGTTATCTTAGTAGTGAATATGAGCTTGCTGTAATACACTGCGTTTTTATCAGTTACAGTGGAGTTGGTGCTATATTGTTATTAGTATTATACTATTATGTGCTTGATGCTGTATACAGGTGGTCTCGTCTCGTTTTGATTTGTTATTGTGTGAGCAAGCTCGTCAAGTTTAACAGGTGGTCTCGTCTCGTCAAGTTTGGAAGTTTTCTAATCAAGTTTTCAGGTTTAAATACGACTGAATCTAATTAAGTGTTATATTTGCAAATCAAAATGATTCACATAATAAGCAACGCCTACATGCACCAACGGGTACATACCAAGTAAGGAACTAAAAAGATGAAGCAAACATGAATATTTTTGACAAAAAATAAAATAGATGCTCAATAAGCAATGCTAGTCGAGCACTCAAGCCCAATAACTGTTCTATCAAACTTTACCTTGTAATCCAAATTGCCTATCACATGTACACATTTTTTAACCTGTCAAAAAAAAAAAAATCTGATGCACACTTTTTAGCATCCTTATTGCTTGACCTGGATAAATATCTTATTTTACATATTTAACTGACGGATAACTTGTTCAATACCTTGGTCTACATGTATTTCGATGGATCCATCCTTTCTATGAACTGTAGATACACAAAAAACAAACAGGACAAATATAAAACAATATTAACCATAAGGGATTGAACAACGAGCATTTTATGTTAACTGTAGCCTTTAACGTCCTCCAATTTTTCGGTCAATAACAAACACCAATTGTATTATCATCATTCCATAAATCGATCACCTAACATGTATAATAGGTCTAAAATCTATGAGCGGAATCAATCTATTAACTAATAACAATATAAAAGAAATCTATCCTCATGATCTTCCTTTCATAGTCCAAATGATACGCTTTTGTTGGATTTTGATGATAGTACCCTTTCAAAATTTTATCCATTCATATTATGATTTGTTTGTACTTGCTCAAAATTCAAGTCAACAGAATAATGAGGTTTATTATCTCACTCACACCTCTCATATGAACTTTCCAGAAGTAATGCATTACAGATGAATCAATCTATCATTATCATGTTCTGATTTATAGCATGATAATTGCATTTTTGCTCTTTTCAAGAAAATGATCAGTCACTGGAACAATGTTTTTTTTTTTTCTTTTTTACTCATGAAGCATGATTCTTCCTATACAGTCTTGAAAAGTTCTATCGATCGCCACTAAATATGTAACTAAAACAAAGTGCCACAGGTCATGGAAGATAATTTGTTATTTGTAACTTAAATTGATTAATTTAGTTTAAAACCTAAAAGTGTACAGAAATATGAAATCAAGGACATTAAAGACAAGAAAGATATTTGAGGAAATAAACTTAAACATGCATAAAATTCACTCAAAATATTTGAGGAAACAAAATTATTATAATAAAGTAGTTAAGCCGAAAACAACTAACTCTTTTATATTCTTCAACTTACCAAATGTATAAAATTGATAGTGTGTCAAGTTAGAGGTATAATTGCTACATTACCTATCATTTTTTATTAAACTTTGGCGATGATACTTAGGGTTTGATCTCATAGATAAGTTTTTGAGGTTTTATTATTATTGCTACAATTGTGATTAACAAATAGGAAGAAGAGTGGGAGGGGGAGAGAATGTCATGAAATGTGTTACAAAGAGAGCAAAGTTTTATATTTTGTTTTGAAGTAAACGAAATTTGTTAAAGTTGTATAGAGATGATAACCTTTTCTTTTCTTCAAAGCTTGGAAGTTCTGAAGCAAGTGACAAAATATGGATATCACCTGTTACACAGGCGGAGGCACGCTCAAGGAAGGAGGTACATGATTTTCTATATAGTTTAAAGTAAAATACTACGAATGCTATAGAATTGATCTCCATTCGGAGCATAAAATTTTTACATAATTGACTTCCATAATTTGAAAGTTTAGCTCCGCTCTTGACCTGTTACCTATCTCTCATCCCTCCACTTCTCTATTATCTTCTGGAGTGAGAGCCTAGAGGACTATTGCCCGACATATTTTTCTCTTGAGGCTATTCTCTTCAGCTGCATATTCCAGAGTTAGAAATAAATTAATTACATGTTGCACATATTAGCTTTATGATTTGTAAACAAACAATATGTTAATATTACTTTCAAAAACATTTACTTGTTGAAATTCTAAATTCCTTATCAAACTGATATTAGTTTTAGTTTAAAACCTTTGTCACCGAAGTTCTTAATATCATCATAAATTATTTGCCTAGTTTGAGCTTTACTTAGAATAGCTCGAAGTGACTGGGTTGTAGAAGTTTCTTTCAGCTTGTTAATTCATATTACTAGCAAGATCAATACATAACCATCATTTCTGAAATATCACCAGCTAATTTATCGAAATAGAATAACTATATCAAGTTATGCGGCCTATGGAATTTCAAATTGTCAGTAAAGTGTGATATTTTATTATTTTCCTGATATTGGATAGACTAGTAGTATATAAAACGAGTACATTGGACTATTAAAAGGAGTACCTTAATTAACATTATTATAGAATACAAACTCCTCGAAAGCACAACAACTGCATCACAATGAGTTTTATTAAAAGAAAACAAGAATTTCATTGACTACATCATTATGTTACAATTTGACGTTTAGCAGCCTCAACAGTGTTCTTGAGCAACATAGCTACCGTCATCGGACCAACCCCACCAGGGACAGGTGTCAGGCATCCAGCCACCTTGCTTGCCTCAACAAAATCCACATCTCCCACTAGCCTGTAGCCCCTTTTCCTGCTTGGGTCATCTATGGCATTCATCCCTACGTCAATTACTGCTGCACCTGGTTTTATCCAATCTCCTTTGATCTACAGTACAAACAAACCAAAAGGGAAATTGCATGAATTCCCAATGAGCTCAAGAGTTAACTGTTCTGGACTAAGCCTGTAGTCTTCACAGCCGTTCTTTGTCAATGGTTTTTTATACAATTATACGTCAAATGTACATGAACCACAAAAAATAAATATATATAACAAGATCTGATGTACCATAAAAGCTCGACCAGCAGCAGCTATAACTATGTCAGCCTCACGTACGATGCTTTCAATATTTTGTGTGTGCGAATGAACGACAGTCACAGTTGCATCGGCTTTCAGCAGAAGCAAAGAGACGGGTAAGCCCACTATGTTGCTTCGTCCAACGACAACCGCTCTCTTTCCCTTGAGGGTTACACCACTTCGTGCTAAGAGCTCAAGACATCCCTTTAGAAAGGAAACAATTCAAAACCATGTCAGAGATTTACCAAAAGGAAAAGTCTCACTAAATTTAATGGTCTCCGTAACATCTGTTCTCTATGTGAAAATAAACTTCCAAAGTAAAACGACATAAACACAAAGTTTGTACAAATGAAAATTTCTACTAGAGCAGAGACAAAACACCAAGCAGTATAGAACCAGAAATTTCCCCGCTTGTACTAATATATACTTGTTTTGAACATGATACATAGCACAAAAGCAACAAAATTTCCAGAACCCAACTAAGAAGTTTTGCTTTTCATATAAAGAAAAAATCTATTTGCCACAGCAAATAATTAGAGAATTTACAGAAGAAAAAACAATAATACCTTGGGGGTGCAAGGCACAAAAAGGGGCTCTCTCCCTTTCATGGCGAGTTTTCCAATATTCAATGGATGAAATCCATCTACATCTTTTTCTATGCTTATCTCTCCCAATACTCTCTCATCATTTATATGCCTCGGCAATGGCAGCTGAATCAATATACCTGATTTGTTAAAACAAAAAAGGAAAAGGAAAACGTTGCGTCAGTTTTTCAGCCCAAATCGATGTTCACTGAGACACAAATAATTAAGGTCCAATTCAAAGAGCACAAGAGAACACAAATACAATTAGTACGTAATGCACCACAAAACTCAGAAGGCACAGCTCAGTTTCCTATTACTGTGAATCTCAAAGAGCAATGGACTCATTATTAGCTCTAGACCATAAGACTTGCCATTAAACATAAGCAAACTGCATTAAAAGTAAACATCTTAAAACCTTCTAAATTTCAATGAACCAAAAAACGATGGAGAACACTAAACTAAAACACAAGAAAACAACCTGACTAATGCTAAGGACTTGACTGGAGCAAATAATTGCAACAATTAAACAGCAGAATGAAACTGTCCACATCAGGTATAGTACCAGGACAACATTTGTATGGAAATGCAGTACAAGTGTTCATTCAGTATGTAACATACAGCCATTACCATACACCCAGTATTGGCACAACAGTGGATTCAGATAGTACATATGCCCCCTCAAAGAAAGGAAAAGGATAGTACATATGCATCTGGAACAGCAATTGTGTATATTTTGGAGGCATTGGCACATTAATATATACCAGATGTATTATGGTCAATACTAGCACGATAACAAATAAAAAAAAGTAGAACAAACTGACCGTGTACATCAGGGTTGGCATTGAGCTGGCGGACCTGGTCCACGAGCTCAGATTCTGAGATGGACTCAGGGAAGTCTATGTCAATGGAGCGAATACCAGCCTCAGCACAAGCCTTTCTCTTAGTTGACACATAGGTTTGAGAATCTTTATCAGTACCAACTATCACCACAGCAAGCCCCGGTACCTTTCAACAAGTAAATTATGATACCAAGTAACCAACAAGGAAATGAGTGAAATCTTCAAAATGAACACTGAAATCTGGACACTTTGCATAACTGTGTGTTATAACGAAAGGGGGCATTACACATTTTTACTCTATATTCAAAAAAATTCCCCAAAAAGGATAGAAAAATCAGATCCCTACATATGGTCATTTGCAGGAGTGCATAACAAAATTGCAACATTTCAAATGAAATAAAGGGTATTATGAAGAAATAACCCTGCAATCTTCTAACTTAAATAAATCACAATTTGGAAAACTGTACAAGTAGTGCCAGGAACTGCGTGGCATTAAAATGGATATCATTTGACCCGCAGCAAACATAGGCTATGTGCGGTGATATATACAAGTTGCTAATGATATTTCTTTAAATCCAGCTAATATTTGATCGCATGTAATTTTCAAAAATTTCACTAATGAGAAGATATTCTTTACATAACCATGGAAAGGAGAAAAAGGCATACAACAATTTATTGTTTCTTAATTGTTGTCTTAACCTTGGGTGGCTGCCGCGGCATCAGACTTTACCAGAATAGTAACAATTTCTAGCAACTACTATCTTTTAGCTGGGTGGTGCCATCGAAGAGGGGAGGAGAAAGAGAGAGAAAGAGTACCAAATTATGGGAGGAGGAGAGGGATTTGACCTCAGTAGCAATGCCATCTCGGATCGATTGAGCGATTGCCTTCCCGTCTATGATCGTCGCCATTGCCGAGTTGTGGAATAAAAGAGCGAATGAATAAATCTCACTGAGACAAGAATAAAGAAAGTGAGAGAGTGGAGACCGCAAATGAGAGAGGAGAGCACAGGTAGCGATGACGAGGGATTGAGAGCTAGGTGAGGTCGCACTGATCGGACGGTGTAGAATATTTCTTTTTAGCTCCACACCGTCCGATCAGAATCGGGCCAATCTGGCCCGAGGTAGAATGCACGGCCCGTTTCGCTCGGTTCTGATCGGACGGTTCAAATTTAAACAGAAATATTTTGTTACCTCAGGTAATACGTTCTCATTGAAGTGATAGTGGATCGGTCAATCGGATGAGATCAGTGGAAAGGATGTCAGATCTATTCGGATAAAGGTCCGAAACTCCGAATACAAGCTTACAAGTTACAAGATAAGGGGAATTGATTTTTTATTAATAAAAAAATAAAAAAAAATATGGATAATGATCAGATTAACTAAATGTTATAGTTTATAACATCTAATTGCAGTATCTTGAACATTGTAAATCATAATATTCTTTCTATTTTTCAAAATTTTACAAAACTGTACCTCATTATCGATATTTTATTTTTATTTTTTCTATTAATAAAAAAATCAGTTGAATAAGATCGTATCAATGTTTCTATTTTATTTTTCTAATTTCCAGAAATGAAATGACTACCAGACAATTTTAATTCCGCAAGCTGCCAAACAGGACAGCCTACTAGCTCACCTTATCCAATGCGAGACACAAACGAGGCCTTAACAATTTTGACAATATATAAAAGTTAAAATTACTTTTCAAAATGTTAACATCCTAAGACCATTTATGTTAGAGAAGGGTTCGGCTTTATTTTTTGTTTTTTGTGTTTTTATCGTATTTTAAAAATTTAAATAATTCAAAGTTTAAAATTTAAACGTTAAAATAAAACTATTAGATGTAATCTATGTTATTTTTTCTCTGTGTCTATAAAAAAATTATCACATTTTGATTTTGCTTTTATATGAATAAATAAGTTGAAAAATCAACGTCTAAAAATTATTCATATCAGTATGCATTTTTACAAGTTCAAAATGACAACCAAAACAAAGTTGAAATGACATAATTTTTTACATATGCATAGATAAAATAATGTAGTTCATATCCCATGATTTTATTTTGAATTTTAAGATTTAAATTTTGAGTTATTAAAAATTTTAAAAATAGAGGCACAAAAAATTTGAGATATTTGAACCCTTCTTTTTATGTTATTAATATATAATAATGTCTATAGACCGTAAACTATGTTTTGTTTTGCTAAATGAAACTAGGCCTTGGCCTTTTTAACCAAAATAATAATGTCTATAGTACAGAGATATTTAATGTATATTTCGTCCTATATCAACTAATTTAATAATTGTTATAACATGACTATAAAATTGTTCCGTTATTTTTTTTTTATAATTCATTATTAAAATTATCATTGTCCGCTGCTATAACATAATTTTTATAATAACAATTTGAAAAAATAAAATAAAATAAATGACAATAAACACTGTGTAGCTTTAATTTAGAAAGACATCAACAAAACAATAGTATGTGTGTGAGACACACACAGAGAGTTAGGAGGTTTGAGACAAAGGAACCATAGATTATTGATTTTTTTATGCCTTAGTTTTAAGTCTACTAATGAGCTGAGCTGGCTCATGAGCCGATGAGTTGGACAACTCAATAAATTATATTAAATTAGGACCTAAACTAAATAAAACTCAAACTCGACTCAGTTCATATTTTATCACTCAAACAAGGTCGAACTCGAGCCGAGCCGAGTGGCCCATCAAATCCCATCTTCTCTTTCGTTCTCTCGCTCTCAAGCTCTCTCGCCTCTATCTGTTGCTCTCTCACCTCGCTATCTCTCGCTTTGTCTCTCAGCTCCTCTGGCTCGTTCCTTCACTCTCGCTCAAATATGCTCTCTCCTAAGACCGCATTTTTCCGTTAGAGCGCTCTCTCAACACACGTAAAGTGTACAGAAATATGTCCTTAACACGATGATAATAATAATAATAATATTTTTTCAAAATTCAAAGAGATATAGTGCAATATGGTTTTTATAGTTCAAAATCCTGCAACTTTAGTATTTTTATTTTATTTTTTCAAAAATTTGATTATTTTTATTAAAATATATTAGAAAAAGATTAAAAATAAAATGTTGGACTTAATTTCAATATAAACATATCATACTAATTGAAAAAATTACATCAGTAAGTAAGAAAAATATACGGTATATAAATAATAGAATAATTAATCAATTTAAAAGTAAGTAAGAATATAAAATAAATATGGAAAATATTGAATGTATATTCAAGTACAAATAAAACTACAATACAAGATTTATAAAACTTATTATCATACACTATTACACACAAAAAAAAACAATGTAAAAATAAATATTCACTGAAATAAATGAGAATAAATGGCCAATTAAGCGAAAATAAACGGCCGATTAAATGAAAATAAATGACCTCCGTTAAGTGTATTCGTAACAATTTGATCACTGTTAACGATTAAACAGCCGTTAAACCTGTTTTTTACAACACTGTTGGAAACAGCAAAAACAACGTTGGAGTCCACACAGTTACATTATATAACAAGAAAATTCACAAGAAAAATAATATCTTGTCCGCTTATGAAACCTCCCGAATTAAGTGAGTATAAACTAAATTAGAAATGGTGCGAATGAAAACTATATTTTATAAATCAAGGGAAAGGAAAATGAGCATAATGTTCAAAGGTGCTCACTCATTAAACAATGTTTGGGGAGTCATTTTTAATAAATCAATTTTGTGAGGAGATACAGAAAATAATTAATCTAGATATATAATAATCACTCTCAAGTACCTTCCGCACTGTCTCTTGCTAAAAACAATACACATTTCTTTTAACTAAAATGAACACTAAATGAAAAGGCAGTTATATTAGAATGAATCTTTAATTTAAACTAAATGAACACTTAGTTATTACAATTCAAAGCAGCTTAAATAACATAATACTTCTTTATTTCTTTCCTTTCCTTTTTTTTTTTGTTATTACATCTGTACATCCACCACATAATTACTTCTCAAAACTCAGAAGAACATATAACCAATCGCAGTTAATAAAATGAAAATATGACTCCTATCCTTTAAAAAATATATATGTATCCGAGTACATTTTATTTGAATATTCTCAAAATGCACATTCATTTTCGCCAAATGAACGTATCTTCAATTAAACTGCACACTTTTTTGAGTCAATGTATTTTTTTTTTCTTTTGAGAAGTTGAGAAATATCTGTGTTTTCACATCCAGTGCAATACCTGAGATGCAATGAGTAGATTCGGACTTTTTGTTTTTCATGGAACAAGTCTCAAAATAGATTCCTTATAATTATAATAGGCACCGGGTTCCCTTTGATTTGGTTAGGACAAAATCCAGGCCGTTCCTTTTTTCTTGCAATTGCATGAGGTACCTGAGGGCACACAGACTCGGGGAGAAGGGAGGGCGCATTTTGGGGTAAGAGTACTCTAGAACGTGTGCTTTAAATATTCTAGAAGGATTCTCAAATATATATTTATTTACTGTGGCTTGTGCGGTTGTGCCTGTGCTTCAGTACGGACTTGCTATCTCTCAATTTCAGTAAAATAAATGGACTTAAATATGTGCAAAATATAATAAAAAAAAAAATAGGTGTTATACGTTATTAACACAATTTGTAACATTTTAAAATTATTTCAGGTTATGTAAGAAAAGGAGGATTTAAATGCTTCCTTTTTTTATCTTCATCTCATGCCATTACTTTTTTAATTTTTAATTAAAGTAATTTTCTAATTGCAAAAGATTTAAAACTTAAATGTTAAAATAAAATTATAAGATGTGATATATATTATTTTCTCTACATATAAAAAATTATCATTTTAATTTTTTTTTCTTAAATGAATCAATAAGTTGAAAAATCAACATTCAGAAATTATCCATATTAGTATGTTTTTGTAAGCTCTTGATAACAATCAAATTATAATATCATAATCTTTTATATGCACATCAAGAAAATAGTATGATCATATCTAACAGTTTAGTTTGACATCTAATTTGTAAATTTGTAAATTTTCAAAAATAAAAGTATGATGGAGAGAGAAAAAATACAAGCATTTGAATCCTCCTCCTTTTATAAAAACAACAAAACACAGTTATTAGATTTGTTGTACGATAAGCTTCTGATGCGCACTTCATATAAGGAATTATTTAAATACACATGCATTTTTCGGTATATATTCAATGCATGTGTATTTTTGAAATCCAATATCAACAATTGAATATGCTAAAAAGATACTGTACTGGAGCACTTGTTTGTAATATTCTTTTGAAAGATATTTATACAGGTACTATGCATATTACGATTTGTTGTCCTGTTACGGCTTTATATTTGAGTTTCAAATTCTAACGGTCAATCCGAACCGTTCATCTTGTTCTCCATATTAATATGTGTTTGGAGATCAAATTTTACATTTTTTGAAATGTTTTTACTATTTTTTAAGATTTATTGAGAATCACTGTTTTTTGATGGTCCAAAATTTTAAGATTAAGTGGTTTTCTAAATATCTAAAAAAATAGTAAATTTTTTTTAAAAAATGTAAAATTTGATCTCCAAACACATATTAACATGGAGAACAAGATGAATGATTTGGATTGACCGTTAGGATTTGAAAACTCGAATATAGAACCGTAGCATGGTAACAACCCGTGATATGCATAGTACCATAGACTCACTCTTTATACAATTAAAAAAGAAAGAAGTATTAGAATCTCCCAGTGTTCTAAATAGCGCGCTATAGCGTTTTTGGACCCTAAACACTAAGCTATGGCATAATAACGCGCTATTTGAACTACAAACGCTATAGCGGTAATAGTAGTCCGCTATAGCGCATAGCGTGTAGCGCAAATAGCGCCTGCTATGCAACATTTGCTATTTTATTTTCAATTTATATGAGCTTTAATTTAAATAAAGGCTCATATTGGATTTTAACCATATTTTTTTTTAGCAATTGACGTACTAAGCTTTATATTAAACTATTAAATATTTAATGAGAGATACATCAAACGAAATCAAAACAAGGAAGCTACAACACACTATGCAACATGAGTTTTTTTTTTTTTTTTTTTCAATTTATATGGGTTTTAAATAAAAGCTTAGATTGAATATATTAAGATATTTCTTGAAGTAACAAAAATGATACTTACTATACAACAGTTTGAATATTTTGAATATATTAAGATAGTTAATTATGCCATGATGTTTAGGTTATTTTGAAATTTAAATAGAAAAAAGATAGATTATGTCATGATGCTGAATATATTTTGAATAGAAAAAAGTTGACATTTTATGATATTAGTATTACTATGGATATTTTGAGTCGCAATTTAGACTTTGTATTGGTTCAATATGAATATTATATTTTTTTTTACTCAATTTGATATTATGTATTGTTCTATAAAACTTAGATAATATTGATAATTAGTACAAATATATGATATAATTTTTATGAAAATAAGAAAATGCTATGTAGTATAGTTTTTGCTATAGCTTTTTTGATAGGCTTCTCGCTATGACGTGATAAACGCTATTTAGAACCTTGATCTCTCTCCTTCGAAAAACTAAAAAGGGAACATCACATTGGATGTGGTTCGTACCGCCATTTTCACTACGAAATAATGAAAATTAGCCTGTATCCTCATTTCTGAGAAAGATGATATGCCAAATTTCAACTTTCAAAAATTAAGGAGGAATGTTAACAGTAACAGTACTTCAAATGAAATCTCCTAATTTAGTGATCCTCTAGTACCTCAAATATGAACCCAATAATTTTGTATTGTGCGAGTGTTTATAATTAGTGTATTGGTTTTAAACTTATTCAAAAGCAATATTGTGCTAAAAAAACTAACCATCCAAGTCAAGTATAAACACAAATGAATACCAAGTATAAAATACCAAAGCCCTCGAACATAAACACCAATAATACCAAAAAAAAAAATATTCAATGCCTTTTAACTTATTAAGCTATGCAAATCATGCTACAGAAAGTCTCAAACTAATTTCAAAGTACCTTAAAAGTTTAAATTGTTTTCTTTTCAAAAGTGTAACTGGTCCTTTACCTCATTTTTTTTTCTCTCTCTTTAATTTTTAATTTATTGGTCTTTGGTCAAGTAGGTTATTTGGCTAATTAAAAAAAAAAGTAAAAAAAATACAAGAAGAAAACAAGGGTGTGGTGATAGCACATAGCAGTGTAAGTGTTGTTGTAAAATATGAATTGCTTTCGTAAGAAAAGAAAAAAACGACAATAAATTATAAATATTGATATTCTATACGTTGATACCCGGCTAATTTACTTTAGTCTCGAATGATCGATCGTACATGGGACCTTCATTGATGGAGAAAAAACAAAAGGGTATATTTAGAAAGAGACAAGACTTTGCACCATCTCTGCCTTAATTTGTATACGTAAAGAGGAGACAACTTTTTTTTTTTCTTTAAAGTATGAGGAGATGAAGTTATGAGGGAATAAAAATCCAATTGACCTTGTTATAAAGTGGATGCTTCTTTTTCCCCTTTTTTATGTTGAGCGGATGCTTTTTTGTTTTGGATGAGTATAGCGTATTAAATACATGTCTTGACTAAATTAGTGACAATTAATTAGGCTTATTCCGTTCTTTATTTCTCAAAAATATTTGCGTTGGTCAGTATTTTCTATTTTATTTACTAAATAATGTTACTCAAAGACTTTTTATTTTCTCAAAAAGGATTTTTTTTTAGCTCATTAGTACAGTGGTACAAATTCGTCTTTCTATGAAGAGGTCGCATATTCAATTCTCGAGAAAGATGTTAGAATATACTGGAGTCCTTTAATTTTAAAAAATGTATAGTTTGTTATGAAATTTTAAAAAAAAATTAGCACTATGATGATAATTAAGAGGTCAAAAATATTTATACCGAAATATGCGGCCATAATACTTCAACTTGATGTACAAATGGTTTTTCACTTTTGACACTTTCTCTTAATGTTACAAAACTTTGAGATAGAAATATTTGTGCATAATTTCTAATGGACAAGAACATAAAATATTTATATTCGTCTCTTGTTAATCTGGTACTTCCATCAAATACTAAATGAATATATTAGATTTAGGAGTAGAACTAGGGTGTAAAGTGTTTGGTGAGCTTAACTCCAAAATCTATTAAATTAGCTTCAAACAATAAATCTAAACCGTTGAAACAAATTTACTTCACCAGTAATGAATTTACATGTAAAATTTTTAGAATTTTGAATTAATTTTGTATAAAGTCAAGTTGTCAAAAAGTGTTAAAAAATGAATGCACTAAAATTAATTTATAAACCTTCTAGTTTTGACCGCTTGACTTTATACTAAAATAATTCGAAAACTTAAAATATTTGCATATAAATTCATCACTTGTGAAGTAGATGGATTTCAACGGTTTAGATTTGTTGTTTGAAACCGATATAATATATTTTGAAGTTAAGCTCACCAAACATCTTGGTGAGCTTAAGAACACCCTAGTTTTACTCTAGATTTAGTATGTTATTAACAGTGAAAAAAAAATTAAAACAGTCATTTGTTGACACTAATAGTTTGAAAATTTTAATTTGGTGACAGTAAGAACTAAAAATTCTCAAATATTCATATTCATTATCTAAACTGCCACTCAATTGAGAATTTAATCTCACATACATATTTCTAATCTATTCGTTTATAGTCAAAATACCGTCACATTTTTTTATTGAAGTTTCGTACGTGATTTCCTCTCCAAATAAATTCGTTCTCCCGCACCCGCACCTTAATTCTTAGAAAAAATAAGTCGACGCCGAACTATCGGAGTCTGTTTCTTTTTTTTGTTTTGCAAATTTTACAATTATGTTTCTGAATTGTAATTTTATATATTTTTTTCCGACCAAAACAAACCTCTTTAATTATAAGGGTACATTTGGATTGTGCAAGAATTAGTGCAAAAATAGCGATTTTTGAGTTAGTGGTTGAGAATAGTGCTAACTCGAATAGTTTGAAAATAGCACTAACTTTGAACTATTCCGATTAGTAAAAATATCGTTTGAATTGTATGTTTGGAATAGTTATGAAGAGAATAAATAAAATAGTAATTAACCTAATTTAATATTTAAATTAATATTATATTAGATTTAATATCTAAACTAATATTTTATTTCATTTAATATTTAGACCAATATTATATTACATTACACATTTAAATTAATATTATATTATATTTAACATTTAAACTAATATTATATTACATTTAATCTAACATTTTATTTAATATTAATCTAATTTAATTTTATATTTATTTAATACTAATATAATATAATATTATATTTAATAGTAATAAGATGTTTTATTTAATATTAATTTAATATTTAAACTAACTCTAATTGAGAAGAATTAAATAGTTTATTAATATTACTAACTCCACAAGCTCTGTTCTTGCTAACCCACCATTTCTATGGGTTAGTAGAATAGAGCTATTCTTGAGCTAACCCAATTTACTAATTTATATTTGGATCAACAAGAATTGAGAATAGTGAAACCCAAAATTAGCTCTATTAATTCTTGGATGATCCAAACGCACCCTAAGAGAATAATCCTGATAAAGCGCATCCTGCAAGATTTGCATTATTCCCAATAAATGGAAAAAAAAAATTATTTGAATCCCAAGTTTTGCATTCGAGAGCATTATGAAAAGAAAAAAAATATATATATGTAGTTCGAAATTGGAAATTGCTAGTTTAACGAGTCTGCCCATGATACAATACATGCAGTGCTACCATCAAGTTATATGACTAACGGGTCATAATTTTAGGGAACTCTCTAATTAAAATTAAAATTAAAATTAAAATGAAGCAGTTCAGAATATATTTTAAATTTCTAGAACATTATTTTTAATCTGATTGAACCGTGCAATTTAAATTCAGAAGGTGGTACAATTCATTAATATTGAACTTCCAAAAGATGATTAATTCCTGACGCCTTACGGAACCATGCATCTCCGACATTTATTCTCAGCAATATTAATTTGTACCAAAATATGTACAAACCAAACTATTTAAATGGAAAATTCTAAGAAAACTCCCACATAACTTCCAATAAGAAAAATTAAACTGTCCATCTTCCCGCCATAATAAACTAGGGTGTTCTTAATTAAGCTCATCAATCAAAATGTTTGGTGAGCTTAACTCCAAAATATAATATATTCCGAATTTTTTATTAATATCCAATTTTAATATTAAATTTCAAGAAATAACCGTATCAGCCATGTTTTTCGAAATATACCCTTTCCGGAAAAAAATTTTCCGGAAATTCCCTCTATTTCCGGAAAATTTTTTTACGGAAACTGGCTAAATCCGGAAAAAAATTTTCCGGAAATAGACGGAATTTCCGGAAAATTTTTTTCCGGAAATGCAGTTTATAAATTTAAAAATTGTCGTCGCTTTCATTTCATTTGCTCTCTCAGTAAGTTTTAATTTATTTATAATTTAAATTTTATTAATTTATTATTTATAATTTAATTTATTTATATTTTAAATTTAAGTAATATATAATTTTAATTTCATTAATTTATAATTTTAATTTCATTTATTTATAATTTAAATTTAAATTTTATTTATAATTTAAATTTAGAAGTATTTAATTTGTAATTATTTAAATATGTAACTATTTAATTTGAAATTATTTAAATTCTGAATATTGTCATATTAATTGGAAAAAATTAAAAATGGTGCAGAATAATTTTAAAAGTTTTATTAATTCTAAAATAATTTTATTAATTCTGAAATAATTTTGATTAATTCTGAAATGATTTAGAATTGTTTTAGGAACTTTTTGCTTTTCGAATTCCTTACGGAGCTCTGACAGTTAGATCGACCGGTTTTCGATTGAGGTAATTTTATTTTCTTTATGTTATTTTTAATTTAATTTAATTTATAATTAATTACTTCATTCCAAAATATTTTTTATTTTTTATAATATTGTCCAGAAAATTTAGAATTGTTTACAACCTTCCAAAATGGTTTATAATAATTTTAAAAATTCCAATATAGTTTAGAATGTTGCCCTATTAATTTATGAAATTCCAAAATAGTGTAGAATAATTATTGAAAATTGTCCATAATATTTTTACCAATGGCAACACAATTTTTAATTAATTATATGTTGTTATTTTTGAAATTGTCAGACCAATCGAAATAAAAAATGATAACTATTTGTGCGAAAATTTATACTGGAGGGGAAATCCAATATAATGATGAGGGGGTCTATTACAGTACCCGAGCTAAATACTCATTACCGATAACCGTGAACCACAATTTTGATTATCTTCAAAATGAGATTTATAAATTTGTTGGGTACAATGCTAGTCAAGCAAATCTGGAAATTCAAGCCAGGTTTAATATGTCCACCGATGGACAACGTGACTATCAATTAGTACCGGTAATGGACCAACAATCATTCGAAATGATTTTAGGAATTGTGTCGTCTTTTTCACAAAGGTTCCAGATTATGGAGTTATATGTAGAATTGGAACCGAACTGTACTAGTCAGATTCCTGAACCTCGATCCCGACCCAGTACTAGTCAGAATCCTATGGAACCCGACCCAATACCAGTTAGATCCCGACCTAGCACCGGTCGGTACTCTGTGGATGTAAGAATGAGACCCAGACCCAGTATCGGTAGCAACTCTGTGGATCAACCAGTTATATCCCGACCCAGTAGCAGTCATAATCATGTGGATCAAGACCCAATACCAGTTAGATCCCGACCTAGCACCGGTCGGTACTCTGTGGATGTAAGAATGAGACCCGGACCCAGTATTGGTAGCAACTCTGTGGATCAACCAGTTATATCCCGACCCAGTAGCAGTCATAATCATGTGGATCAAGACCCAATACCAGTTAGATCCCGACCTAGCACCGGTCGGTACTCTGTGGATGTAAGAATGAGACCCGGACCCAGTATCGGTAGCAACTCTGTGGATCAACTAGTTATATCCCGACCCAGTAGCAGTCATAATCATGTGGATCAAGACCCAATACCAGTTAGATCCCGACCAAGTACCGGTCGGCACTCTGTGGATATACCAATGAGATCCCGACCCAGTTCCAGTGCGGTCCGCAGACATGTACGCGATTATTCGCATGTACCTGTGGATGCAATTGATTCTGATAGTTTGGCGAGTGGAGATGAGATGCTCTCCGGTGAGCCGTCGGGTTCCGATTATGTGGGCCTTTCCACATGTCAGCAAATGATGGACATGTATCTTCTATTTCTGCGCCCCAATTCGGTTGAGATCCCGGTAACGGCCGGTGAATTTGAAATCGGGTCCACGACCAGTGTTGCAGAAGCATGGTGGGACCATTCATGCTTTTGCATGAAGGACTGGATGCGAGGCATAGATTTCTATATAAATAAGCGAGAACAGCTCCGCCCCAGTTGTACTTTCTCGGCTCGTCCAAGTTTTCAATCATGCCGAGATACCACAGAGGTATTCCGTCCCCGCTACTGTCAGCAAACATTGTATTCCCTAGCATGTCGAGGAGAAATCCACGGACATACCTAACCGTCAATTTTAAAATGTGAGTACATTATTAAAAAATATCAAATACGAATAAAGTTGTAAATAAAAAAATACTAACCATTTCAATTGTTCTTCGTTCGCATCTGTTGGTAATGTTTTGAAGCGCTCACGGACAGCTTTTTTGGCAATAAGCATGTCGTACGTATCATTTCCCCTCTTCTTCATGAACCCCTTCACTTCATCATCTTTCACCCCCAGCAACTCATACAGTCGGCCTTGAAAACTCGCCGAGTTTGTAAATCCCGTTATCGGCTCCCCCGTAATAGGCAAACCCCAGAGACAACTCACATCCTCCAGAGAAACTGTAATATATTTGACTTGTCAGTAAGGAATAAAAAAAAATATATATATTTAAATTAGTTAATACCTGTCATCTCTCCGAATGGAAGATGAAAAGTGTGCGTCTCCGGACGCCACCGCTCGACAAGTCCATGAATGAGGGCCGCATCGAGGGCGATATCGGGAAATGTTGCGAGCTGATATAAGCCCATTCGAATTAAAAATGGTGCGTACCTCTCATTATACTCGCATTTGTGCCGATAATGTCTCACGTTTAAAATCTCTTTACTCTAAAATAAGAAAAAAAATTAATTACAATATTTATTTGATTACTTACAGAGTTATGAAAAATGAAATAAGTAAATGTTTACCTCCTTAGACGCGTCAGATATCTTGTGATTGCCGTGAACTATCCACAACAGGGGGCTAAATCTATACTTAAGTACTGGGTCTGCCATACTACAAAATTCGAACAATATTGTAAATCACCTTAAATTTTTTTCAAATTATTCTACATCATTTTGGTATTTTTGTAAATTATTGTACATCATTTTGGTATTTTCTAAATTAATAGGACAATATTCTAAACCATTAAAATGAACTCATTAATTATATTTTAAATTAAAATAAAAAAAAGTCAAATGTAAAAACCTGAATCGCAGATCCGATCGATCAGACAATCAGAGCTCCGAAAGGGACCCGAAAGGAAAAGAGATTCCTAAAAAAAATTTAAATTAATCGAACAATTTTCTATATTACTAAGGTAATTTTCTACAACATTTGGTATTTTCTAAATTATTCTAGACTATGTTGGTATTTTTTAAATTATTCTACCCCAATTCGGTATTTTCTAAACAATTCTAGACTATTTCGGTATTTTCTAAATTATTATACACTATTTTGGTATTTCTCAAAATTTTCTACACTATTTGGGTATTTTTCTAAATTATTCTACACCATTTTGGTATTTTTTAAATTATTCTACACCATTTCGGTATTTTCTAAACAATTCTAGACTATTTCGGTATTTTCTAAATTATTCTACACTATTTTGGTATTTCTCAAAATTATTCTACACTATTTGGATATTTTTCTAAATTATTCTACACCATTTTGGTATTTTTTTGAAATTATTCTACACCATTTCGGTAATTTTTAAACAATTCTAGACTATTTCGGTATTTTCTAAATTATTCTAAATCATTTTAGTATTTTTAAAATTTTTCTAGACCATTTGGTATTTCCTAAATTATTTGGACATTATTTTAAACCATTTAAAATTAAATAAATAAATAAATAAATAAATACCTTGAAAACGCTGATGGGGTATGATGGGGACAGGGTGGAGCCAGCGCCCTTTGTAGTCACCCTCTGTTTCCGTAAAAAAAATTTCCGGAAAAAGCCTGTTTCCGTAAAAAAAATTTCCGGAAGTAGCCTCTGTTTCCGGAAAAAAAATTTCCAGAAAGGGTATATTTCGAGAAACGTGACTGATGCGGTTATTTTTTGAAATTTAATATTAAAATTGGATATTAATAAAAAATTCGGGGCTGAGACATGCCCTCATGTGGATTTCTAAGTTCGATCCTGAATAGTAAGAATTAGCGAATGTATGTGTATGTACAGACTTATGTTAAAAGAAAATGACTTAGACAACATAAATATTGTTTTGTTTAATGTTATTTCATCATACTTTATTCATATTAGCATAATTGCGAAATAAGACACTTATTATGTGATTTATGCTACAATCAAACATGTTTTGATAAATTGCCAACGCTCAACGTACGTACGATTTGTTGTGCTTCGTGAAGCTCAATTATATACAGAAGCTATATAAAATTCATCCCAATTATAGAAGCTATATAAAATTACTCGAGGATTTTCAAGATCCAAGTATCATACAAATATGATTTGCTAAGGTTTTGTTCAGCCTCCAATTGAGAATGAGCATGAACACAGAAATTGAATTGAAAAGTACTGTTTCTATGGAAAAAAAATAATTCAGTTGAACTGAATTATTTTTTTCCCACGAGAACAGTAACGCGGCCGAATAGGGCCTAAGAGAGTTGAAGACCAACCCTAGTACATGAATAATGATAGCCTCAAGCGTATAGCTACCAAACTATATATATTAAGCATAGGCAAATAGTATAAATATTCCTTAGCGCTAGGCAAATCTTAATCTAATCAATAGCTTGATCATGTTAGGAGTTGAGTTATATGTATATAATTTTTCTCATCGAACTTCATTGTTAAATCATCCAGCTTTTATGGCATATTGGATATTTAAAAAATATTGTTCAAACTATAAAATAAAAAAAGTTGTAAATATATTGTACTTTATGTAGATAAGACATGTACCAAATTCCAGTTAATTTACAATTTATTTGACATTCATTAAAAAAATATTAAAATTTATTAAAATTTTATCTATATTCCGTTAATTTTTTAGTTATTTGATGGTAGAATAATGGACTCTTAGACATGTTCTATTAAATAATAAGAAAAAATACATTTATAATTTTTTTAATAATATTGTAAAACATCAAAATTGATGTCCTATAAATATTGGTTGTTATGGTTCTAATTATTATTTCTCATTTGTAACGGCTAGTAAAATAAATGAGATAAGGAATTAAGGATATATCTGTGAGGTTTAAGGGGAAATGAATCTCCTGTTATTCCAAAGGGATAACAGGACTCTGTTATTCCAATCTCAGCCGTTAATATTTCTTAAGATTTGCACAAGAAAAATATTTTTCCTTGAAATTCGCGCAGGGAAAATTTTGAATGGTTGGGATGTGAATAACATGGTCCTGTTATCTCTTTGCAATAACAGCAGATTTATTTCCGGTTTAAGGAGGGTGCATGTGCATCTGTGCATGAATTTGTATCTTCTGAGATATCTCAAACTTTGCGTGACTTTATGTAATATCCCAACCGTTTAACTACGTTCTGCACGAATCTCAAAGCACACATAATACTGACCCCCTACATCACCCCCGAATAGGCACCGGACACGTCGGTCACGCAAAAGTTGAGATATCTCAGAGGATACGCACTCCATGTGCATCTGTGCCTGGTCGTTTCCAAGAACAAAAAGGGCCTATCCCAAAACACAAAAAAAAAAAACCATCCCAGCCTGGTCGCAAATGGGTTGATTTTGGACACATCTAACCGCAATTAAATGGAGAGCACGTTGTACCTTTCAAGGTAAAAAGCCGGCTCTGCCTATGGCACCTGCTTGGACGCATCTATATATGTTATCGCATGACAATGGGTTCGGATTATCTCCAATGGCAGACGCACAATTCTAACAGTTCATTTCTAATAATAATACTCGAATAGTCGAATTTCTTTGTAATAAAAATTAATCTGATATATCGATGAGGCAAATTCAATCTTTAAATGTGATATAATAAGCATACATTTTAAATGCCAGATTGGATATTAATAGATACTTGTTTAAGTTTTCCAGCAGAAAATGACGGCTTGGATTAACTGCAAACACACCGCTTTTGCATGAAACATTGGAGACGATCCGAGTTCAAAAATAACACTCCTGTACAATCCCATGCTTGGCCGGTTGGTCCTGATAATATATGAAGGTAGAGTTGTGATAAAAAAGGAGAAATAATCCTTATCCCTACTTTTACTCTGTAATCGTTGTTGGGGCCGGACTCCTACCTTCGTATAAAAAATAATAAAGAAATAAGGGGGAATTTCATGTATCCCCCTCAAAACTTCAATATTACCTATTTCTCCCTCAAAAGTTTGAAATATCATATTTACCCTTCAAAATTATAAAAACTCACATATTTAATATTGAAGTTTTTGAAGAGGATACATGAAATTCCCCCAAGAAATAAATTACTCACAAGCGTAGTTTCTCAATTTATTTATGTATTCAATTTGAAGAGAATTTGTAAAACATTTAGGTTTTCAATACAGGGTTTGGGTCCAGCTATGCTAGATAATCATCCTACAACCAATTGTCACTATATATACAAACGATATCATACTGTTTCTTAAGATAGACCCCACTAACATAGAAAATATGCTTGGTGGATATTACTAGTATGTGAAGCTTTTTCTGGTATAAAAATGAGCTATGAGAAAACTGCTATGTATCCCATTAATACTGATCAAATAGATGAGTTAGCTTTTTATTTTAGATGTATAACAACCAACTTTCCTTTACAATACTTAGGGTTACCCATCCATACTCATAAAATGAAACAAGCTGTTTGGGTTTTTCTCATTGATAAAGTAGAAAGAAAATTATAAAATTGGCAGAGCAACCTACTCTCCCTTGGAGGTAGACTTACCCTTCTCAATTCAGTGTTGTATGTCATTTCTTTATATGCTACCTCTATTTTCAAAATCCCCCAATATGTTATAAAAAAGATTGATCGAATTAGACGATGATTTCTTTGACAAGGGACAAGTACTGATAAGGAAAAATACGCTTAGTTGGCAAATATCTTGTTTTGCTAAGGAATCTTGGATTTGAGACAAATGAACTTATCATTACTGATGAAGTGGTGGTGAAAATACAATGATCCAAATTATCATAGTAATTGGAAATATCTCATCACAGTTAAGTATTATTCAGAACCAAGTAGAATTAGCTTCTCTGCATTCTTGACAACTATAGATAAACTAGGTATATCTAGGCAAAATAAGTATTTCGATTACACCTAGAGTTCATACATCGGTATTATTTTGGAAAAATATTTGGTACCAATAGTGCAGTCTCGCCTCTAGGTTCTCATACTTTTCTTTTAACAATCATTAATTTCATTTCTTATACACATAACTCATATCACCTTAGTTGGAGATGGGAAACTGATGATAAATTTACAATTAGATCCTTTATAAAATTCTTTACTATAGAGATACCTTACCTCAACAACCCATGCTTTGGTGGTCTATTCCAGTTTCTCTGAAAATTAGAATTTTCACGTGGTTCACACACAAAAAAATAGATTCTAACTCGAGATAGAGACTTAGTAAGAGAGGCTGAATTGGTAATACCAAATGCTAGTTTTGCGATAAAGTAGAAACAATGGATCATCTTTTTTTACAATTGCCAGACAGATTTGGTGTTGGATGGGCCCCTGTGGTATTATCAGGTGTCGTGGCAAAAAATTTCAGATATAATTCATTTTGCTTGTCAACTGCCTAACATATCTTAAAAAAGCATTTTTATTAGTTGTTAGTGCCATTTGTTAGATGATTTGGAAGCACATAAATGATTTATGTTTTAATTCAGCCCCTACTAGAACTATTCGACAAATTATATTTCTAATCTTGTCTTTTTGGTTCATTATTGGTCAGGTCATGTGGCATCTCATATCCAAGAGGACACAACTATGGCTCCCTGTTAACACTAATGAAATTCCTCTTAACAGCTGGCACCCAGATGATCTGATGGAGCCAAATTCTCAGATGGCAACAAATGCTTATCAGCTAGTAGTGTACCGAGATTTTTATTTTTATCCAAAAAAATAATTATTTTATTATAAATAACCACGGTTTAACAAAATTTATAAAAAGGCAGAAACTGCACATAATATTTGCAGTCTGGATTTAAAATTTCGGACAGTATAGAATATTTGCGGACCAGTTTTTTTTTTTTTGATTTAAAATTCCAAACCGCATATATTATATGCGGTCCCGTTTTTTTTATTTTTTTATTTTTGCTTTTTTCAAATGGCCGAGACAATTTTTGAGTCATGATATCTCACGACATGTTTGGAGATTTTGAATGAAACTTCACAGTCTTGTTCTACGATGTCAAGACTACATGTCGGTCAATTTTCATAATTTTTGAAGATGTTTTCCTATGTTAACTAGAGATGCAAAGTTGGACTCAGAAGCACTCTTTCAGCAGTTCGGGCAATTTTTGAGTGATGATATCTCACGATCTGTTTGGAGGTTTTGTATGAAATTTCACAGTCTTGTTTGTTGCATCTCTAGTTAACATAGGAAAACATCTTCAAAAATCATGAAAATTGACTGACATGTAATCTTGACATCGTAGAACAAGACTGTGAAGCATACAAAATCTCCAAACAGATCGTGAGATATCATCACTCAAAAATTACCTCAACCATTTGAAAAAAGCAAAAAAAAAAAAAAAAAAAAAACCGGACCGCATATAATATATGCAGTTTGGAATTTTAAATAAAAAAAAAACGGACCGCAAGTATTCTATACGGTCCAGAATTTTAAATCCGGACCGCGAATATTCTGTGTGGTTTGGACATTTTTATAAATTTTGCTAAACCGTGGTTATTTAGAATAAAATAATTTTTTTTAGGTAAAAATAAAAATCTCGGGTAGTGTACGAAGGGGACAACAACTTGTTCAATGCATAGCAGATGCCAATATTATGTTGTTTTTTTTTTGTAATAAGCATTTACTTAATACTTTGCATAGCCCTTGTGTGTACCTCGGCCATTTTTATTAATAACCCAAAAAATTTTTTTTTACCAAAATAACCACAAAATTTAAGTTTTTTCAAATATAACCAAACCGCTAGGGTTGCTGGCGGTTCACTAGCTATCTTACACGCTTTCTCTCTCCAGCACGCACTATATTCATTTGTTAAACCACAGAGAAGAAAAAGAGAGCGATTTTGGCGATTTTGAAGCGATTTTAGGTGATTTAGAGGCGATTGCTACATGTATTTTATTTTTTATTTAATTTTTAATTAATAATTATTATACCCGCAGTCTGTAAATACTATAAATTAGTCTTTAATTAATATTATAATTAACTTTTAAATTGCAAAAAACAATGAATCTATTATACTGTAATTCTTATGAATTTTTTTTTAAATGTAGTTTGTGAAGGAAAAAATGCTGGTTGAACTATACGTGGGCGATAAGCTAACTAAGGGTGTAGATGGCGTGTATTACTCGAAAGATGTCTCATTCGGCTTGCGGGTTAATGAAAGAACCACATTTATTGAACTTAAGCAACTAGTATACGAAAAGACTGGTGTAAACCCCAACCGGTATGACTTAGATTTGGCTACCCGAATTGACACACAACGGGCTGGGGCGGGTAGATCTTACTTTGTGAGTTTTCCTATAACAAATGAGGAGTTGTGGAAGGCTGTGTACCAACAATTTGAGTCTATGGGGGTCGCGATGATAGAGTTATATTCCATGAGGGTTCCCCAGGCTGGGGCTAGACCTTTTAGTACGGCTGGGGCTGGACCTTCTAGGGCTCCCCCTGCTGGACTTTCAGGTTATGACAATTCGGCTTATGACAGCCAGGGGTACCACCACTCCCCTCATGACAACCAGGGGTACCACCACTCTCCTCATGACAGCCAGGGGTACCACCACTCCCCTCATGACAACCTGGGGTACCACAGTGCCTGTTATGACAACCCGGGGTACCATAACTCCCGTGAGTTTACTGAAGTTGTACCCCCACCACCACCACCCAGACAGTCACTCATAATCCCTACATTTCCAGCTATACCAGAGTCAGTACCGATACAGTTATCCGTTAATCGAAATGATACTAATATTGATGTTGATGCTATTGATGCCATACCGGAAAGAGAATTGGAAATTGGAGATGAATACCAAGGAATTTGAGAATCTGATGACTTATCAGATGATGATACAAATGTACCAGGTTTGTCCAGGGAAGAAAAATTCCCAATTAGGGGTCGGGGGAATAAGCATCCTGTCGCCACATTCAACGATACCACAGCTTTTGAAGAGGCTGACATTAGTTTCTTTGGTCCTCCTGTTGTATGCAATTGTGAATTTGCCCCAGGGTAAGTCTATACCAACATAGATGAACTTGTAAAGAAAATTCATGAGACTCATGTTCACGGCAACTGGGAATGTATATTACAAAGAAGGGAATCAAAAAGATTGGTTGTGATATGCAAAAATGCCCCTCGTTGCGAGTTTCGCCTTTATGCAACCCCTGCGGGTTCGGGGGAAGCATGGATAATTAAAAAGTGTGAACCACCTCATACATGCAAGTCTGCGTCCACAAGGACAGACCATTCAAATCTGACAGCATCACTAATTGCCGATGCAATTGAGGCAGACATTAAGTTGGACCCATCGATGAGCATCAAAGCGGTGGCTATGGCCATCAGACACAAATACATACATGTAATCCCAAAATATAACAGGTTGTGGAGAGGTCATAAACTTGCGATTTGCAGAATATTCGGTAGTTGGAAGGATTCATACGACTATCTAGCACCATTGCTCCAGGCTATGGCAAGTACAAATCCCGGCACTGTATTTCAGCGGTGGCATGGCCCCATTTATGACAAGAATGGAGTACTAATAGAGGGAGTTCAACAATTCAAGGGCATAGCATGGGCTTTTGGTCCTTGTATCCAAGCTGTGCCATTGATCAGACCCGTTATCAGCATTGATGCATGCTTCATGTCTGGCCGTTACGAGGGGAGGCTACTAATAGCATGTGCATATGATGCTGAGAACCAGTTGTTGCCTTTGGCGTTTGCAATTGTTCAGAAAGATGATGGTGAGAACTGGGGATTCTTTATGCAGTTTTTAAGAAGATGGGTGGTTGGGCCAACAAAGTTTTTCTCTGTAATATCAGACCAGCACAAAGGAATAAAATATGTTTTTGATCATGAAGAATACGGTTGGTCAACACACACTGGCGAGTGTGTGCACAGGTTGTGTATGCAACACGTTGCGGAGAACCTTAGCAAGGCAACCGGACACGATATATGGGTCCTAGAAACATTCAGACGTAATTGCAAAAAAAAGAAGCCGAAAAGGGTGGAAGAGATGAATATAGAATTTGCAAATATATGTGTTTGTTAATTGTTTACATGTCTTGTTGTACTTTGTGGACATATTTTTATTTTAATTGTTTACTTATATTATTTTATTTCCTTATTTATATATAGTATATGCCGAAAGCAAATCTCTACTTAATGAAGGTGGGCAAAAATAATCCCAGAGATGTCCAAGAGCCACCAGCATACAAGAAAATATATCAAGCACGTGATGGAGGTTACCGTTGGGGAATTATGACCACCAACGGTTCTGAATCGTTGAATGCAGTCTTCAAGGAGATCCGGACATTGCCTGTGGCTGCAGTTGTAGAAGACACTTTCTACAAGTTAAATACCTAGTTTTAGGAACTGCGTGCTAAGGTCGCAGAATTAATAAGGATGAACCAGTCATTTTTAACAAGGGTGAAGGAGAAACTAAGAAAACACAGGAACAAAGGTGCAACTATGACCGTGATCCCGATGGGTAATTATGGTACAGAATTCAAAGTGCATAATCCAAATGAGTACGTTCCTTCCAGCCGTAGACCAGATGGCACTATGGAGTTTGTGAAGAGGGCTTTCAAGTACGTAGTGCAATTCCGAGAGGCAAGAGAGGTGACCTGTACATGCCAAGGACCCCAACTAACACACATACCTTGTAGTCACGTGATGGCGGTATGCCGAGTGAGAAACTTCTGCGAGGATCACTATGTCGCTGACATGTATCGTACCGATTACCTTGCTTTTACTTGGGGTGGATCTTTCTATTCTTATCCCAACCAGCATGAGTGCCCTGCATATGTCGGTGATAGAATACTCTCTTCAGAAGGATGGATAAGGAAGGGGAGGAGGAGACACAAACGTGCTATAATGACCATGGACGAGATGGGTGGTAGGAGGCCATCGGGAAATCAGGCTCGCCGTTCCGTTTCTGACAGGCACAGGGCAAGTATGTAGCATTTTTCGGAATTAATTTATGATTTTATTATATTAATAATTGAATTCTATTGTTATGTTCAGATGCCATAAACGAACACAATGAAAGAGAAAATGCGAGAGTTGTTGCTGAAGCAATTGGTAAAACACAACCACCTCTTGTGACCCAATCATCTAGTAGCCAAGGGTCTATAAGTACTGCCGTACCTGCAGCTGGCACCAGAAAATCTTCTCGTCTATTGGGTTTATTCCGACGTCGTGAAAGATGAACTTATTATTTTGCTTGGATGAACTTATTCTGTTTGGTTTGAACTAAGTTATGAATATTGGTAAACTTTAGTTGTATCATTGAACTTTAATTGTATTCGTGAACTTTACTTGTTAGACTACTTTAGAACTACAGTTATATTAAACTCAGAATTTTGGGTTATTTTGTTAAAAATGGTCGGTATGTATGTATGTATATATGTATATATTATACATATATTATAAGAACCGAAAAAAGAAGAAGAAGACCAACATAAAGGCCAAGTCCTTAATTTTTTGACAAATATCCCAAATATTCTAAACAAAAAAAAAAACAAAAACTTCACAAATGAAAATATTAAAAAGAAAAAAAAATAGCAGACCGCCAGGGATCCTGGCGGTCCACTATAGAAGTGGACCGCCAGCAATCCTGGCGGTTTGGTTATATTTGAAAAAACTCAGATTTTGTGGTTATTTTGATAAAAAAAATCCTTTTTTTTTTATAATTAATAAAAATGGCCGTGTGTGGCTTAGTAGTAGGTTGATGGATTTCATTTGGTTTTATATTTTGGTACATACGAGGTATCTTTTTTTTTTTAGTGGAAGCCCTTGGGCACATACGAGGTATCGGACTTTCTATTATGCAGGGTATCATTTTGATGTGGGATAACCCTGCCTGCTAGAAACTGTGACTTAACTTGAGTTTCAGTAATGAAATGGGCTCCGGCCTTTTAGTCAAAACAAAACATTTAGGTTTTACCATTTTATTAAAGATAGAGTGTTTTTTTTTAATTATTATTGGTATCAGAATATTAATTTATGAGTATTTTTTTTCTGAAAAGTACGGTATTGGTAGATTATTTTATTATCATTTTGAATAAAACTGTTGATTTACTGACGACGGAATACAAAAAAGAAGAAGAGAAATTAATATATTTTTTTAAATAATTAGGTTAATGAGGCGAATGTAAATTGCATGAATCCGAGAATCCGGCTTCCTAACCTGCAAAAATTACAAGTTCTTGTCGTGCTTGAAAAAATTACAATTAATGGTCGGAAATTCTAAATTTGTAAGAATCGAGCCCCAAGATAAATTAAGATTTTGAACATACTTGTCACATTAGTGTCACCTGACTTCTAATCAGTACTACACTCAATTATGGGTGGCAACAAGTTGGTTCGGTCCAAGCTAGGTCCTAGCTCAGTTTGTTAATTCTGAACCGAGCTACAGCCGAACGAGTTGGACCTAGGGCATCTGAGCTAAAATCTCAATTTGAAATCGTGACAAGTCAGTCCAAACTGGCTCGTTGGATCTGATTGATCGAATCTTGTTTTAAGAAGAAAAAAAATTCTAAAACTTTTTGGACCAAGCTGGACCGAGCGAGACAGTATAAAATGCATACAAGTTCTTACAAATTCACAAATTGATGCTTAACCGAGCTAGCTCTCGAGCTGACGAGCAAGCTAGGCCCCAACTTAAACTCGTTAATTCTGAACCGAATTAGTAGCGAACTGACTCGTTAACAACTCGATCCAATAACAAATGAACAAGTCAGATATGAGTTACATTCGAACAACCATATACAAGCTTTTTTGCCACCCCTACACTCAATACACATTATATCCACTTCTAAATAATAAAATTGTGAGATGGCTACTAAAGTTGCCCACTTCATTTTACACTCTAGATAAGTATGTATTGTAATAAAGGGTGAAGAAATAATAATAATAGATATAAATTATAATAAAGGGTGAAAATAACAACAGACAGAAACGAAAAAAATCTGAAACAATACAGAAAAATGATTCTGTCTGACAAATCTCACGAGAAAACTGAGCATTAGCTTTGACGGTTTTGATCGAACAAAAAGAAGGTCGAAAAGTGGAGCTGACATCCGACTGGAACTGGAAGCATCTCTCTTAAGAAGAATCTCTCCATTTCCCCTGGAAACGGCGAGATACGAGATCAGGCCAACTGAGATGATCACGGATTCACGGATTGCAATTTGCAAACGAATAAGACGAAATTATGACACGAGAAAATTACACCTCAAACGGTCAGAATTTCCTTGTCCATTTTGCGCAGTTTGGTTTCTGTAGCAATTGCAGTGATGATATCCGTGCAGCGGGTGTAAAATGCGGATCATAATCTGCTGTTATTATCGTGCATGAACAGTGTTCCTACTATCTTTGTTTTTTAAAATTCAGTAATTAAATTATTTTGAGATGCATATACAGAAAACTTTTTTTAAAAAAAAGTTGCTTTGAAATTTGTTCCCGAAAAAAATTGAACAGTTGGATTTAAAAAAGCAAGGATAGCAGAGTTACTGTTCACGGGAAGAGAACAGCAGCGGATTTCATTCCGTAAAATGCAAACAAAGGAGGTCACATACTCACATGAGACATTTAATTTTGTTCTTGTTCAATTATGCTTCTTTAAATTTTGGTTGGGATATTTTCCTCAGCTGTATGTATGAACTCCTGTTTATTTTTTTGGAGCTGCCTTCTTTTGGCCGTTAGATATGGATACGAATACGAACATTATTCGGATACATAATTCACATATTGTAATAAAATTAACTTATTATTTAACAAATGTTTTTTCTCAAACAAAAATAATTCATAACCACACTATCAACTCCGATTCTATTTGAATTTTAGATTGGTTCTCTTCTTTGTTTTAGAAGAATACTAGGATGTTTATATTAATTCATATACATTCTTAATTTGTTTTAGAAGAATACTAGAATCATATTGTTTATATTAATTCGTATATTTGATTCTTGATTTTATATTAATTTCTTATAGTTAAAGCATTGGAAATATTAATCTCATATTTTTTTTTAATTGTGGGTCCATGTGTCTTATAGTTAAGCATCTGTTTGCAACTTCGCATCACGTAAAAAAAAAAAAAAAAGAGTTGTCCGCATTAAATATTTAAAAGTCTTCTACAGTGGGAGGAACAAGGTACGGAAAAGGAACAAAATATCACGAATTTATAACGGGCTGCGGTCAGTGCGGAAGACTTCACGGATATCCGAAATTAAAAAAATTACAGATACTGATAATTATTATTTGTATTCGTATTTGTATCTGTATTCGTATAATTTATGTCTATATCTGCAAATTATCCATATTTGAATATCTAAATCCACAAAATTTAAGATACGCATCCGGATCCAAATGGATAAATATCCAATCCGTTTGCCCCCTTAGACCATTGCAGTTTCTCTTCTTTGCTTTGTCCACTGTTAGCTTTGCACCGGGTCTATCGCTCCGTTTCAAACTTGCAATAATTAAAAAGAAATATGTTCAACGGACAATAGTGGTAAATTACAGTAGACTAAGTAGTAGGTAGAAGGGTGTAAATAGAGCGGATAATTCTATATTATCATATTCGTATCCGTCTTTTAATGAGCAGATACAGATACGCATAGTAAACGGATATCAAAATTCAAAACCATATCCGCCTTAAACGGATAATTTTCGGATACGGATACAGAACGGATAATTGTTACAAATACCAATTAACAAAATTCAAATATGAAATCCTTTCAACATATAACATGTTTGGTTTACAAAATGGTAGTGCAATTAATAATATTATTACTAATATACAAAACATAACATATTTTAGCAACAAAATAATAGAAACTAGTATGACATCCTTTCAGCATCCACTCTGCTCATGGTATCAAAGGGCTTGATGAAGTTCCTGTTGATAAAAAAACACAATTGTGAGAATGCAAATTGGATGTGAATTAGTTGCATGCAGCATGCACCAAACACTAATAGATCTATATCAACTGGATGCTAATTCTCCAATTTTTGATTAAATCTGTAGGGTTAGTGAAATATGATTTTTAAGTATGCCTTTTACCAACACTTTAGCTTGTGAAACATAATTCCTGCTCTGATTCATGTAGCTACTATGGTCAGCTAGCATTTTCATGATAGCAAAGTGTACTGAGTGAATAAAATGTTATCTACTAAATATATACATTCTCCATTTGAAACTAGTGTAGAATGTGACTTTCTAATAAGTTCATCAATGTCATTAAAAACGTATTGATTAGCACCTACAATTGTCAGTATATTTGTGAATAAAATGTTGTCCTTTCCAAAATAACAAAAGTTTAATTTCATAATAAAATAGTTTGAGAAATCAAAGAAATATACTTGGCTTGGAATATCTGATCCAGTCTTGAGCACAAATTAAAGCTTCAATTGATTCGGGATTTAATGAACTACAATGAGGATCTACAACTCTACCTCTAGTACTAAATGCGGATTCTGACGCAATAGATGAGACATGAACCGATAACACATCTTGTGCAACCTTTGACAGAATGTGATACTTTGATCCATTACATTTCCACCAACTTAGTGTATCAAAGGGACCATTCTTGTTATCCCATGAACTACATTTTACGCCATGTATTGATTCAATTCTATCAATTCTATTTGAGGTGATTCAACATATGCGTTTTTCTCAATAAACTCATCAAATCTTCTTTTCTTTGACTGACCTTGGTTAAAAGAAGATCCACCAACTTGAGAAGACTGTTGTCCTACAGCTTGAGTGTCATCTACAGGAAGATAATACTTCAAAGCATATCATAAATTGATTTTATGACACTAAAAAAATGCATTCATCATCTCTTCTTTTACTTCGGGAAAGTAACATTGCACCATTTTACATTTGTAACGTAGATCTAAGAAACAAGCCACAACAAGAATTATGTTTATTTTCTCCTAATATTTGTCAAATATTTTCTTCATTAATAAAGTCATTTCACTAACACGCTCATCTTGGCCCATGCACCACTCATAAATTTGCAATTTAATTTCGCAAAATTCTTCAAAAAATAGATTTGCAATTGGATAAGAGGTACCTGATAAGACTTTTGTGACATTAAAAAAGCCCTCCAGACATTAACAAATGACTCTAATTTCATCCCGTTGAACACTTATCGGGCACATGTAAAACTTTACCAGATCAATCCGTTGTAATCACTTAAAGGCATCTCTAATCATATAAGTTGAATTCCAACGAGTAACTACATCAGTTGCTAGAGCCCTTTTTGTGTTCGATTTACACTCTTTTGCCGCCTTCTCAAATTCCTCTCGCTGCAAAATAGAACTTTTCACCAATAAAACAATCTCTCTAATATTTTCGATAACTTTTTTTTATCCCTTTCAGCCCATTTTGCACCACTAAGTTAATAACATGACCTGCACATCTCAAATGAAAATATAGACCTCCACAAACCAATCCATTCTCTCTAACCAAATGATTCACAACTTCTCTAACACACACATCATTAGCTCGATCATTATCCCAGGTTAAAGCAAATAGTTTCCGATCAAGATTTCAACCTGTCATGTTTTTAATAAACGTGTTGCACAAATTCAATCATGTGTGTTTTTCACCCATGTGTATAAAATTAATAATATTTTTGTAAGGTCCAATCATCTCCAATGAAATGGGCCATTGCACATAGGTATGTTTTGTTTTGCCTTGAGATCTATAAGTCCATTGTTGCACTCACTCGACACGACATTGAAACAAACAAATCATACAATTTCTTATTCTCCTCTACATAAACCCCCATGATCTGTTTTGCATGAGTTGTTTGACACTTTAAGGAAAATGACGAACGTAAAGATTTAACAAAATCAATGAACCTCGTATGTTTGACCATAGCAAAAGGATACTCATGTGTGAAAGTTTAGTTCAGCTCACACTTTCATCATACTTGTATGCACTAAGAGTACAAGTACCATCAACGTTTTTCATGAATGATTTGTAACAAATTTTGACGTTTTATCAGTAGAGTGAGTTTTTAAGTGGTTCTTCAATTGAGTAGTTCCTCGGTTGCTAGATGCATCAAACACTTTAGCATAATTAAGTAGTCTTTACATGCATCATCACATTTCCATTAGTTTTCATTTGTCTCCACTCTGTGAAACTCTTTCCATACTTTAGATGTTAAAGTTTCTTTTTTGGGACCACTATAGTTGCTTCATCATGTTGCTGATTTGCCTCAACTTCATTAGAAGTCCCTCATTGCTTGTGGATATTTGCAGTTTCCTACATATTACATAAAAATAATTTATATTTTATTTGGAAGTCAAATTATGTGCATAAAGGATAAGTGAGCCAGGTTTAGTATTTCAAGTTTATTGGTTTTATATATTAGTCTTAACTTAACAAATTATATTATATTATGTTAGGTAGTTAGAGCTTGCGCATGACACAAATTGTAATTAGACCATTGTAAGTGATATGGACCAATGAAATTACAATTTATAAAATGCCACTAATTATGTTCTGGTACTGACTAGCTGGTAATTGGTTCTTTTTCCCTTTGATATTTAACTAGAATTGTTAACTACCATAAAATTTAAGATAAATACTTTTAGAAAACTTATTTCATACTGCCTCTATACTTTTAAACATAATTAAAAAGTAAATAGTTATTCATAAGTCATAATCATAATATTCATAAGTCATAATCATAATCATACTGCCTCTTACTGGGCCATTGGCTAATTGGCATCATACATCAAATATTCATAAGTCATAATCAATGTATATAATCAGTGGCGAAACCAGAAATGATCAATAGATGGGCCTAACTAGTTTCTCTTAGGATATTAGTTTTAGTTTCATGTTCCACGATTAAATAAAAAAAACAATATTCAGCAATTATCAATTGTCATAATCTTTTGCTTTTAAAATAAAATATTTAACAAAAATAAATATTAGATTAAGTATCAAAGCACCTATTTGATGAATCATTCTTCATGTCTTAAAGTCAAAAGAAAACATCAAAACAACCTACATAGAAAAAATAAAGAAACAATACTATAATGAATCCATATCTCACAATCATAATGATTTTAAATTTTCAAATAAAAAATGTACCACTAATTACTAATTTGAGATAGTTAAATTTTTCAAGTTTTCATGTTTTGAAAATGCTGCAAAATCCTTTTATCATGAATAACAGCAAAAATCTCTCGCTCAATGTAGCAAACCATGTTGTCATGCATTCATACATTCATTAGCCATCTTATTGCACAATTCGGTCTTAATGATTTTCATTGCTGAGAATGTCCTTTCAACTGTTGCTGTTGCCACAGGTAAGATCAAGGCCAAGTCAATGAGGCGATATGCCAATGGATGACACAAATGTCTTTCGGTTTCAACCATTAGCATAGCAAAAGTTGTAAGATCATGACAAGCTGAAAATTATGTATTATTTCTCACATCAGAAATGAATGTGCCGAGTTCACTTCTTAAAAATGTACAGTCAAAGGGTGAGAAATCAACGAAATAAATACTAGCAATTTCAAGAAGTTTGTCATAATCAAATTTAGAGAAAGAGTCATTCGAATCAAAACAAGCATTGCATTTTAATAAATTAGTAGATGCTTCACTAAATCGTTTATTCATCTCAAAAAGAAGAGAGTCAAGTACAACCAAGAAAATATCAACATGGTAACAATGCGAATACTTTACCATTTGACCATCACACCTTGAACGACCTCTTGCTGGTATTTTATCATCCATATTGGGCATGCAAATTCTCATTTTCATACAAAAATCTTTAACTTCTTCCAATAGTTTATCATATCCATTGTCCCTCATATGTTGCAAATTTTGCTTTCTAACCACAATCAAATTAACTGCATGAACAATATTCTGATCTTTCCTTTGCAATGCACGTGATAACTCATTAGTACAACTCAAAACTTTTAACATTAGATGCATTATAAATGCAAATTCAAAGTTTTCCATTTTCTCTATCAAACCTGCAGCTACGGTTTTTTGTGTCTGATTAGTTGCATCATCACTCACATTTTCCAATACCTTCAATTTGAGTCCTACATTGTAAAGAGGCAAACCAAAGTTGTGTGATGTGAATCCCACCGGGTATCATCTGGTCTTGCAAGACTAGTTTCTTGATTTTTTTCTTCTTCCTGTAAATTTATCATCACTCTCTAATTTAATCACAATCTTGTCATGATGATCTTGAAGTAATCGGTCTCTTCTTTTGGAAGAGGCACATACAATATTGACAATTAAAGTGGTATAGTTAAATAAATCAGCTACAGATAAACTACACTTCACAACAACACCACCAACTGCAATTGATGAGCAAAACAATGGATATAAAAGACATGGATTTTCATTCAAAATTCGTCTTTGTAGTCCATTCAATTCTCCTCTCATGTTTGAGGCGCTATCATACCCCTGCCCTCGTAGTCTAGAGATGGATAAACTATGACGAGTAAACAAACCCTCTAATACTACTTTTAATGAAGACGCAGTAGTATCAGAAACATGCTCAATACCAATAAATCTCTTAATCACATACCCAGTCTAGTTCACAAACTAACATACAACAACAATAAAGTTAATAATGTTACTAACAATAATAATAATTAAACTTGAAGTATTAGTTACTAACATCACAACCACAGCCATTTGCTCCTTTGTCGATGCATCACGAGACTTATTAATAAGTACAGAAAACAACTTATCTCCAAACTCATCAAGAATAGCAAGTGAGGTCTCTTATGCACAAGCCTTCATCATCTCTTTCTGTGTGAGCGAGGAAGTCATCTGATTATTTTCAGAAGCATTTTCATAAAACACTTTAGCAACTTCGGGATTTTTTCTTTATACCAGCTTAGTAACTCCAAAAAGTTTCATCTGTTGCTAGAACTAGAAGTCTCATTGTGTCCACAAAAAGCAAGAGCTTGCAATAAGAGAAATCTTGTAACATGTAAAATAGAAGTGAGATGAACTCTATATGCAATCTTGACTTCCTTGCTATGTGAAGTCAACACGTGTGGCACACTCTCTCTCTGATTTTTGAAATCTTGACAATGTCATCTTGCATTATTGTGGCAAGAATTTACTCCACCAACATGTTCCTTGAATGTATCCAATGCCTTCCTCCAATTGTTAAACCCTTGTTGTGTGAAGATTTCATATCCAAATTTATCACTCTTTACTGGTTACTTAAAAATACAACAATAAAAGTAATAAGCTGAATCGTTTTCTACCCTATATTCTAACCAATCAAACTTCTTGAACCATGATTCTTAAAAACTCTTGAAATGATCTCCTTGTTGTTTACGAGGAAAAGTATGGCCAATTGGTTAAGTTGGACCATTCAACAAGTATGCTCTTCTAACTTGATCTCTAATTTCCTTGTCATACTCATCAATTGGTTTGCGAAGTCCTGGATTAGCATTAGCCATTATTATGATTGGAATATGAAATTACCAGTAGAAAGAATTGTGATAAAGAGGAGAAGCAACTTTATTGAGGAGTTACTTAATTTGATAGATTAGTCTCTGCTTTGGTTTATTTATACATAAAAACGAAGATGTTGTGATGTTTGTCTAGTTTCACACAAGAAAGGCATGAGTATCACCAAATTGCAAATTAAATTTATCCTTTTTTATTTTTTTTCCTAATATATTTTACCATACATCTTAAAACTGAAATTATTAACCAAGATGCATTTATTTAGTCCATTAGGCAAGGTTGAAATTCAAGAACCTGAACGGCTTAACCTATTTCCTACACAGAACCAGAAAACCCACGACACGGAGCCACAGAGAGAGATGGAGTTAGAGACGTCTGTTGGCTATCACTTTGGTGTGGCACAAAGAGACGGGAATCGAAAGAGACGGATCGGTCAATCTTTCCTTTCTTGGTGTGGATCAGAGAGATGGGAATCGAATCAAAAGAATCGGAGCCCAGTTGCTCCTCGCCAGAGTGCCATCGCCCATAAATGGGGGTGCCATTTATTTTTATTAAAGGGGCTCTGTATTTTTTCTAGGCCACAAGGGGGGGGGGGGGGGGGGGCAAGACCCAAGTCTTGGTTTCGCCCCTGTATATATTTATATAACAAAGCGTCTTGCTCTTGAATGAGTTTATTGATTAGTTCAATTTGTACAAGAATCAAAGGTGTGCCAAATTAGTTTAATTTTTGTGGAATGAAAGGGGTGCCTAACTGCCAAGCCCTCACAAAGATGTAAATAGAAATCTAGTAGAGTCGTAGAGAGTTTTGATTTACCTAAAATTTGCTCCAAATCGTCACTCAAGCCCTTATAGGGAGATCAGCCACTCCAGCTCCTTCTTGGTTGGAGGACATGGCAGGTAGGGTTTAAGACATAGAAATCAGTCACTCAGCCTCGCAAGGGAGAGGAGAAGAGTAGATGTCGTAGGCCGGTGGCGGGGTGATCGGTAAGTGTGTGCAAAGTGGGAGAGAGAGAGAGAGAGAGGTAAGAAAGAACGGTAAAGGGAAATGAAAATGAAAGGGAATCGTGTAGAGACTAAGAAGGTCCGGATCTCTACTAAAAAATACTAGTAATCGTGCCCGTTCACAGCAACGGGAGCAAATTATGCAGTAGAAATCATTAAGTTCCTTAATAAGGAGGATAGATAATTTAAATCAAATGTGTAGAGAAAAATAGTTAAATACTATATTTATCTACAAGATAACACATGTGAACTCTAGTGTAGTGGTAAGAATTTTGGCACCAACATAATCCAATTGGGTTCGAATCCCGCCTTCAGCAGAAAAAAAGAAAAAGGGTGCGCGGTGCACAGGCTCGGTCAGCAGGTGCCGTGCGTGGTTCAGATGCGCGTTCCACGGGTGCGGCGCGCGGTCTACAGGCACTGGGATCATATCCAGCGCGGTGCACAGGCTCGGTCCGCAGGTGCCATGCATGGTTCAGATGCGCGTTCTACGGGTGCGGCACGCAGTCTACGGGCACTGGGATTATATACGGCACAACCAGTGCATACCTAAGTGTTGAAGCTCATAATTTGGAAAATTCATCTATGTGCGATCTAAAAATTCAATGGATGAGCATCATTCCGAAAAAAAATAGTAAATCAGGACCATTGCAGGATCTAGACATTAAGCTCCTTAATAAGGATGAGAAATAAAAGTTAGTCCCACTAGTGAAAAAGATATAATCGTGAGACACTATATATAGAATTACTTTGTCTTTGAAATATAAACGGGTTACGGAGAAATGAATATTGGATACGGATAAATGTGGATATCCACTCCGTTTAAAACAGATACGAATAGTAATCGGATACGGAGCGGATTCGGAACGGATAATCCGGATCCGTTTACACCCCTAAGTAGTTAGTAATTTTTTTTTTTTTTGAGGAATTCATAGTAGATCAGTTGATTACACACCTCACTCTTGAAAAAGTATTACACAAATAGAATTAAACAACTAAAGAAACTAAATCGGACAGAAGATTAAGATTTGAATAAAAAAAAAAGACTAAATAAGATGATCATAATCTTTACTAAAAAAAAACCGGTGTTTGAAAAATTAAACAACTAAAAAAATAAAAATAAAGCTAAAAGAACTCTAAGGTTAAGATTTAATTCTAGAATAATTTGGGTAATCGGTTGATAAAATAAAATGATTTCTTACTTAGAAAGTCCACTGGCCTAAACAAATATATAACAATATCTGGTCCTGTGAGGAATTTAGTTTAGGTACAATTAATTTGGGCCTATCATAAAATCTTGACCTGGACCAGTTGTTATTGTGTAAGATAAACCGGGGCCTCATTTGAAGCTTATTATAGTACCCACGTTTTCTTTCTTCAATTTTTTTTTTGTCAGTGGGCCTCATTTTTCCGCACATTCTCCACCTATATAACAAATTAAACCAGGACTCCTTTTTACAAGGAAAAATAAAATGGAATAAACAGATATTACACGAATCATTCTTCTCTTACTTTTTTTTTCTTTTATCAGATGGATGGATAGTGGAATTTTTTTTAGAAACCATAAATAAAAATATATATTTTACAAAACCAACTTAATAGTTTTTTTTTTTTACAAAAATAATAAAAACTGAGATGTCATTTCAGTTAGTCTTTTCACATATTTCAAGAAAAAAACACATTGAAAAATTGTGAAAATACCTGATATCAATTGTCATTTCAGTTCAAAAAAAAAAATAGACTAAAATAACATTTTAGTCCTTGTGATTTTTTTTAAAAGTAATGAACGTTGGTTTCATAATTTTTTTTTTACTTATGGTTTATAAAAAAATTTCGATGGATAGTTCGCCGCCGCCTGTATCAGATTCCTGTTTTCTGTCCATAAAAGCGTCAGCCTTAAAACATACACTATAAAGTCAACAACAATACGATCTTGTCAAACACATTATTTTTTTGTAATAGTGATATAAATATATACTAGCATCCAAACAGCAACCAAAACTAAAATGTATGTTTCTAGAAAAAAAAAATGTATGGTATGGCTGTACATTTTTTTTCTTTCTGTTATCTAAGATTTTTTTTATTCCACGCATCCATCATGCATATATGGGGCATGCACTTTGGATTTATGCGGAATTTAGCGGAGCTATGATAAATTAATTCATATTGAACCTTATTTAAATCTACATTTTACTTTAAATATGTGGAGTTAGTCATTCTTCATATTGGGCACCTAATTAAATTGTCAAGGTTAATAATTCTGTGTAATTATTTGAGACGAACTATATAATTTAATTCTCACTTCATTTAATTAAATACATTAGAATTACAATTGCCACTTAATGACTTAAATATATATTATGAGATTGTCACTACAAAACCTTCTAAATGTGAGAATGTCACTACTAGTGGTTTGCTAACGGGTAGGGTACGGGTATCTCGGGTATACCCGGCTCGGGTAGTCGGGTAGGGCGGGTACGGGTAGGATGGGTAGTCGGGTAGACGGGTACGGGTAGGTCGGGTAGGTTTTTAAAAGAGTGTACCCTACCCGTTTCAAACCCGTGCCCGTCTCGGATAACGGGTACGGGTACCTCGGGTACGGGTAGTCGGGTAGGGCGGGTAGGGTACGGGTATTTTATTTTTTTTGGGTTTTTTTCGTTTTTTAATATTGTTTTTTCTGTTTTTTAGTTTTTTTTTTTCTGTTTTTAATACTATTTTTTTTGGCGGCAAAATAATTTTGAATTTTGAATTTAAAAAAAAAACGGGTAAACGGGTAAAGGTACACGGGTAAACGGGTAAAGGTACATGGGTAAACGGGTAAAGGTACACGGGTAAACGGGTGCGGGTACGGGTAAAACGGGTGCGGGTAGGCGGGTTTCGGGTACGGGTAAGACGGGTACGGGTTGGACGGGTTTTTTTCCAAATCCTTGAGTCCGGTCCGTCTCAAACCCGTACCCGTGTACCCGTTTACCCGCCTATACCCGAGCACGGGTACGGGTACCTCGGGTAACGGGTACAGGTCGGGTAAAACGGGTCATACCCGTTCGGGTTTTAGCAATTGTCTAGTCACTACAAACTTTAAAATAATAGAAATGTTACTCTAAAACTTTAGTAATTGTAAAAATGTCATTCTTATACAATTTTTGTATTATTTTTATAAACAATAATCTGAAAAATTCTGTTTTAAAATTCATATTTTCGTATTTCCAATTATACCCTTGTAGTGAAATTAACAAAAGAAATGGCCTCCTCCATTCTTTCCCCGCCTCCCTCTCTCACCGAGCCCTCTTTGCCTCCGTTGGCAATGAAGCCTCTGTTTCGCATCTTCTCTCTCGCTCTTTCCCAATTCCCACAGGCGACGCATCTATCCCTCTTTGGCTCTTTTCCATCAAACTTCAACTGCTTCCCTCCGTTTGTCTCAATTCTAAACCCTAAACTCAACCGATCGGTAGGCTCCTGTTAGGCAGTGCGAGAGCGAGGCAAGGTTTTCTTCCCCTTTACTTTTTCACCAATATTTACTTATTACATAAAATCCTTTCGAGGAAATTGCAAATTTCAAGTTGGTAAGGAATCATGTATTTTGATTCCTTGAGTTGAGATAGATCTGGGTAAAGCTTATCAAAGGAGTTCATTACTTGGTTCATCTTGGCTAATAAAATGCTTTCAAGGAAAAGAAAATCCTTACTTTTATCGAAGGAGTTCATTACTTGGTTCATCTTGGTCAACTGGGATGATCTATATATAATAGCTTTTATCTAGTTTTTTGCCAACATATTGTGATGTTTATTTGCAAATGATATTAGTCAAATGAAATGGAGAATTATGATTTTTTTGTCAAAATGACAATAATGCACTTGAGGAATAGATAATTATCAAAATCTGCAAGTATGGATGCATTATCACTAGTGTGAACTTTATTTTGCATTTAATATGCAAATATGAATAGGTATTTATTGCTCACAACTAGTTCACATTCTATACACACATATATTTCAGAAGTTGTAAGAAAAATAAAAAAGAAAATCTTACATCAAATATCAAATATTCAAATATCAAACAAATAAATTTGCAAACTAATTGAATAATTTACAAATAAAATCCTTCTAGTTAATTAGCTACCCAAACTTGAAATTCATATAATCTTCAGCAATCATATCACAAGCACCGGCATAACAGTGCTACTAGTATTCTCCTCCCCTAATAACAAACTGGCACCAGATGGTTACAATGTCCATTATTTCAAATCCCAGTACCTGAGTTCTTCATTTACTGAAAGAAATTTCTTCAAAGTTACAACTTGTAGCTCTGACGAGTCATTAATGCCATGCATACCCTACAAAATAATTGAAAATGGAAGTAGACATATATACTCAAGGAAATATTAAAATGCAAGGTACTGTTTCCTTGGTAAGATTCACAGGAATATGATAGAACTGTGCCCAGTTCTTCCAATTTATCCAAAAATCATTACTTCCAATTGAGCCTGAGAGTTTCACCTCTAACACAATCTGTCGATAAAGCCTGAAAGTTGCACAATTAAGCAAATTTGAATGACCAGCCATTAAACCAGTTAAACTGAGCCAACTGATAAGTACAATTTGATGACCTAAACCTAGAAATTTCAAATTAGGACTTATAAATTTGGCACTTCTGTCTCTAAAAGGTATGTACAATCCAATTGAAATTTGAAAAAAAATAATGCAACCTTTGCAAGTGATAAATCTAATAAACAGATCAATTCTGTTGAGTGCATATTCTAATTCTCTGAAATTAATTGCATTTCTAAGCTAAAAAAAAAAGATTATCAATTAAAAAAATACCATCCAGATTTTGAACTAGGGTTGCAACAAATGAAGACTAGTTTATATAGATCCATCATCAGTAGATATATAAGTAAGCAGTAGAGAAACAATTGACTGCTATCAAATACGGTTGCAATAATCCTTGAAAAAATTAGATAGGGACCATCAGTGTATATGTGTTTAGCACACCCAATCCTTGAAAAATTAGCAATCTATACACTAGAACAACAGCAAATTCAGGAAGAAAACCTTATCTCACGCACCCTCGCACTGCATAACAGAAGCCTACCGATCAATCGGATTTAGGGTTTAGAATAGAGACAGACGGAGGGAAGCATGTCCAATGCCGGACCTAGTTGGGGTTCGATGGGAGAGAGAGAGAGAGAGAGGCATCGCCGGTGTGCGAATTGGGAAAGAGCGAGAGAGAAGAAGCGAAACGGAGGTTTCATTGTTAACGGGTTTAAGGGTTTGAAAATAGTATCAGTGTATGAATCTCCAAAGCAGAATATTGATTAAGGGTATTTTAGGTATTTTTACAATTAATGAGTATAAATGACATTTTCACAATTACTGAAGTTTTAGAGTGGCATTTCTACCATTATGAAATTTGTAGTGGCATTCTCACATTTTGAAAGTTTTGTAGTGACAATCTCACAATTTTTTCTAAAAAAAATTAGGTTGGGAGGCTAAGAACATTAGATACGCAACATGAAACAACTGAGTTTTAAATTCAAATTTTCACGATTACAAAATAAAAGTCTAATCACTAAACTATAATAACAATTATTGTTATTATTATTATTATTATTATTATTATTATTATTATTATTATTATTATTATTATTATTATTATTATAATTATTATCATTCAATCCCCCCATAAAAACCAGCTAAACTAACTAATAACATTGACCGAAACCATTTCTATAGTAATAAAGTTGATTAAAAAAAATTAAAATTGTCTTATCCATGGTACTTCATTCTCAAATACAATTTATTTCTATCACATATGATTTATGAATTCGTCATTAAATAATTCGAAATTATAACATCTTAATTTATGATATTTTTTTGTTATCATTTGGACATAATTACTTTCTGTTTAAGAATATTGTTTTACGCCTGTGGTATCCAAAATATCTCATTTAATCATTGCTTCAAAATACTAATGATGACTGAGTCTGGGTCGAGCCTTTACGGTGATTTTGCTGGCGCCATGGTCCAAGGAGACCGGGAGAGATTCTCTTATTTTTCCTTGACGAACAATGAACATACATACAGAAAAATTTAACAAAATACCCTAGTATCCTACCTTCTAAGCATCTGCATTTCTGAAACTCTTGAAGTTTCTAATCTGATGTGACAATTTTTAAACCAGTTTCAGAGATACAAATGGATTTCTTATTTAGCAACTTTATTTCAAAGTTTCTTAATAAGAAATTATTTATACTCTTTGACGTGGTCAAATAATTCACTGAAATTCTTTTCTCCTGTAATTTATTTGTTGATGTAGCAATTAAGAAAATCTAATTTTAGTTTCATGAATGTGGGGGTTTAGAAACTTTTAGAGACAAAATTTCTAAAAGTTAGTTAACAGTTATTTAGAAACTCCAAGAATTTTAGAGACGTAGATGTTCTAAAAACATCAAACAAAATACCATTCTTCTAATTTTTTTTGACAAAATGTCCCTGTAGGACCCATATTTTCCCTCCCTCCTCATTTTTCAATGTTTTCATAATTGGACCAGACGTCGATCCAGTAAAGCTTGGGATCAACGGTTCACTAGTCAGACCGGTAGGTCAATCGGTTCAACCGCTGATTTCTTAAAACATATATAACTTATTATTCAAAAACTAAAATAGCTATTTACTTTTACGTCTAAGTATGTATTTAATTGGTTGAATAAAACATATTATATACAACTCTAACAAAGAATAACATCTCTAAAACAATAGAAAAAAATAAAAGAAAAAAATTAACATAATAGAATTTTAATTTCTGATAACACTTGACTTGAACAGTTTACACATTTCAAGTCAAGTGTATTCTATTTACTCCCTCTAAAATAGAATAATTTATTGTATTTATTGCAAGCCAAATTCAGCCTTCTTTTAAATGATCTTATTGATTCTTCCTCCTCCTCATTTAAATTCTACATTTGCTACTACAACTAATCAAGCTCTTAAAATTGACACTACTTAAAATTAAACTCCTCGGTAAATATAAGAAAACTATAAATAAGATTATTCAAAACGAGGAAGAATTTAGCTTTCAATAAATACAAAAAATCATTCTATTTTAGTGGGAATAAATGAGAGGGAGGAGAAGAAGGGGGAGGAAGGGTAAATATGGGTCCCATAAAGACATTTTGTCAAAAAATTTAGAGTAGTATTTTATTTGATGTTTTTAGAAGATAAAAATATTTTGTAAAATTTCCCGAACATACATATGTGCCAAATTGCCAATAATAAGAGGCATCATTAATTTTAGCTGGTCCAGTCTCTACAGGCAAATTATTAAACATTGCCTTCTATAGGAGGCTGTGACATTTATTATTCCTTGCATATTGTTTTCGCATAATAAATAAATAGGGACTAGACATCGATCTCAAGTGATTTATAATAGTTTACTTGATGCTGTCAACATCTAGCTTAAATATTAAGTACTAGTTGCTAATTATTAAAAGGACTAATTAACATATTCATTAATAATATAACAGCTTTAAATTCATAAAATCATAATAAGTAAAAAAAAAATTGTGTTGTGAACAGTGTTTTAAATAGAGCGCTATAGCGTTTTTCGACCAAAAAAGCTATGGCGCTATGCCCAAATAGCACTGCTATAGCGCCGCTATTTGAGTATAGCACGATTTTTTTAACCCGTACGCTATTTCGCGATAAACGCTATTTAAACCATTGGTTGTGAACAACACAATATATAGTATATATTAGTATAGAGTTAGGCTAATATGACACTAGTGTTATATAAAACTAAATAACACCACATTTTAAACCCTTGGATCTACTTTAAGATCCGTAATATCCGCTTTTACTGTTCAAGCACTTTATTTTGTACGGATCTTAAAGCAGATCTAAGGGTTTAAGATGTGGTGTTATTTAGTTTTATATAACACTAGTGTCATATTAGCCCGACTCATTAGTATATGTTTGTGGATGATATTACTGGTTAGTCAAATATAATTATATGTTAGTAATAACGTTATATTCATTTATATTTTATACTAACAAAAAAAAAAAAAAAACTATTTCAACACGATTGCCTAAAAACAATGGTAATCAAAATATATGACACACTTTTAAGAATGCAATCACATTTTCACTTTTCATCACGACTATTTAATTGTTAAAATAACCAACATACTTATCAGACATGCACTTTTCAGAAACAAACAGAAAAAATTATTAGTACAGTTTTAAATTGATAATTTTTTATGTCGTGCAATTGACAAATATATTTGTTATCTAACAATTAGATGCTCTTCTTATGACATTTAACTAGCTATAAACAAAAAATTAAATTAAATTAAATTAAATTAAGGTGTCCACGATGGACTCCCTAACTTTTTTCATAAATAGGAGCATAGTCACAAGATTTGTGAATTATTCATTTTTTGGTGATAACGAATCGAATGCTGAATTATTCAGTTGATCAAACTTTGACTGAATTATTCTCGAATTTTACGAATTATTCGTGAATTTTTCTTAAATTTTTCTCATAACATTTTTTTTTTGTTTCCTTGTAGGACTAAGATTTCTGATATGAATAATTCAGAATTATTTTCTAATCACAAATTTTTGATCTCGCTGAACCGAATCCAAATAGTTCATTTGTCACTATGAATAGGAGGACAACTTGGAGCTGGGTATAATAAATCCTGATCCAAAGAGTCCAAAGCCATTTGCCATTCATCATGCATGTACCTAGATCATGTCTTTAGCAATTTCTTTCTTATTTAGGAGGTTATCAATATCATACTGAGGTAAAGCGAGTCATGGGTTTTATCTTTTAGTGAACACCAAACAGATGGGGCAGTGCCAGTGACAGTAAGGTGAGCAGTCTCTATCTTCCTTTTTTGCTCTTATCTGACTCGCTAAAAGGTACCTCATCCTCATGTGTCAAACCGACCAATAATTGTGTGGTGCTTGAACTTTGTTTTGTTTTATTTGAACTTGACTTATAATGTAGAGAGGCCGTACATAGATTTCCTATTGCGTCCCAACTTAGTGGTGTCCCAGCTTTTGGCTTTGAAGATCATTAATATTAGACAAATCCTAATTTTTTTAAGAGTTTACTAAACATTCTTATATCACAAACTAGCTACTAAAGTTTAATTTAAAGTTTGACAGACGATGTATGCATTTTAGAAAAAATGTCATTTAGTAAACCATAACTTAAAATATGACAGACGATGTATGCATAATTCTGTGTTAATAAATGTTTGGCTGCATGCAAAATGTTGACCACTTTAAGAATGCATCAAATCTTTGCTATTTAATGCAACAGCGTGATCTCGTGATCAACTTCTCTCTGATTTCTTTTTTTTATTTCTCTCTGTTCATAGGCCTCTCATACTTTTATTCGTGCGAAGTATCTGATGATTTTGCTAAAGATCTTTTGATATCATTAGTTATTAATTTCAAAAGAGACTGCAATATCCGTGATTTGAATAATAAGCATAGACAAAATAACCAACCTTACCGGGTTTCTTGTATATTAAATTTTGCTTTAGAAAAGATCCATAAATGTTATTTTGACTGTAACCATAACTTTTGAAGGAAAAGTACGTCTTCACATGTATTTACCTGTCATGGAAACACTTTTCAAAATAAAACTAACTTGTCAGTATACATACTGTCCATATCTTTTTCTTTTTTTCTTTTTTTGATGAAAAGCCCTTGGGCGCATACTGTCCATATCTTTTTTTTTTTTTTTTTTTATGAAAAGCCCTTGGGCGCATACTGTCCATATCTTTTTTTTTTTTGTTTTTTTTATGAAAAGCCCTTGGACGCATACTGTCCATATCTCGTATCATATATGGCACTATTTGAAACGTGTAACAACAGAACAAGCATGAGACGTTTACATATCATGTACAAACAGATTACCGAATTCGTATCATCTAAGGAAACATAATACTTTTGTTTTGATATGGACCGTTCAATCAGAATCCGCACGTCTATTAAAGTAGCTCCGTGCGTTCCAACTTAGGCCAGATTGACCTGGGTTCTGATCGGACGGCCGTTATCCAAACAGAAATATTCTGTTACCTCAGATGATATGGATTCCGGATTATCTGATAGGAGTTACTTTTCTAGGGAAAGGAAAATCACCTTTTTACCTGCTTCCCTAGTTATCTCAATTTTCGGCTGGAATCAGCATTATGCATCGGACTCTTTACATAGTATGATAGTACACTTTCCCACAAAAAAAGCAGCAGCATAATAGTACACAATTCAAATAAGTCCTGATCCGCTACAACTTGAGTTTCATAAACTTGTGTAGCTTCTGGTTCAGGAAAATAGAGATTGAATCTGAAATCTGAGGCTCTCTCTGTATTCCCAGTAATATATTTCTAGGATAGTTAGGATTTTTAACCTGGCAAATAAGATAAGCTATTTGCTGTAACATGTCCGTACCCAGAGAGAGCACATGAACTGTACATCATACCCGCCCTGTTTTCTATCTGGTACAAATATCCTGATTTACCTCTAATATCAGGGATTTAAAACTAATTACACTTGAGTACAAGATATAGACAATTAGATTAGCAATACACGAAGAATATCAATGTAGTTAAAACAAATGAGAGAAGTCACTGAGATACAAAATCTAACTAAAAGATTTTAAAGCAAGCAAAGTCCAAAACAGAAATACATTTGACAATATTCTTGCTAAAATGCCTAAACTCCAACAAACATACCTTCCTTTTAGCCGTAGGTCTCAATATTAGATTATCTACAGGACAACCACTAACAATTCCCACCAAGTCCCCAGTTAATTATCCAAATCCAAACTAATTTCTTAATTAATCAGAAAAAAAGGGAGCGGTCTAGACTCTAATTTCTAGAACCCTAAATTTTGTGCACAATAATGCGAACTAATTTAAGTGATTACGGTGTTAATTCCAGAGAAGCCAGGCGCTCAGACACATTAGCGAGGGACTTGAGGTTGCATTTCAGTAGTGCTTTTATGAAATAGCAAGTCTCATCATCAGTGTTTCCTTCCGGTATGTCTACTGCAAAAGACTCCACTACAAGCGTGCCAGGTTGGCCGTCAATTGTCTCAGGATGGACAGTCAGGATTGAAGAGTAGTTCTGTTGATGTAAAAGATATGTGAGACACTATAGAAGGCATAGGTTATATAGAAATCAATAGTTCTATAAGCTCCAAATATAGGCATTAAGCATCTGCATTTTCTTATAAAATGACAAATTGATAAAGGGGGAATAGTTAAAGATAAATTAAAGCTATAGTTTAGTGTAGTATAAGTTCTGAACATTAAAATACTCATGACAAGACGGGAAAAGAGCCTAAAAAATTCTCTTTACCAAAATTGCTAGTAAAAGAAGAATAGAATGTAATGGAATATGTGCCTTTTCAAAATTTAAAATTTATGCCCTAGTAATGGGCACCCAAATTTAATACAGGAACAGGATTAGACATCAAGAACCAATTCTCAACTTTGGGCCCATAAGAGCAGAATTGCTGAAACAACAAGAGGAAATGAAGATAGAATAGGATACCAATAAAGATTAATAAAATGGAAATTGATGCATAAAAAGTTGTGGCTAGACCTTACTTTTACTTGAAAAAATAGAAAATGAGGCAACTTTTTTCTTGCAAAATTACTGTTTTAACACACGTCTCTACAAATGAAAATATCAAATGCTGAACTGTACATAAATAATACACTATTTACCAGAATGTATGCTGAAAGTAGAAAAGATCTCAAACAGAGGTTCATTCCAGTGTACACTCAAAATAAGAAATATCCACTATACCCTTGCAAAATGAGAAATCTGACCAAAATAGACCAGTACACAATGAAGAAGGGTTGTAGTATATTTGTTAATTTTTTTTTTTCCAGAGGTGGAGGAATCTGTGCTTGCGATATTTTCCTTTTTATGTAAGTGGTATATTGAGCATCTACTTCCCTGAAACTCTTAGAGTTTTTAAATAATTGTTACCTAATTTTTAGAAATTTTGTCTTTAAAAGTTTCTAAACCTTCACACCCTGAAGCTAAAATTAGAGTTTTTTAATTGTCACATCAACAAGTAATTTTTTTAACAAATTATTTGACCATGTCAGAGTTTATAAATAATTTCTCATTAAGAAACTTTAGAATAAAGTTGTTAAATAAGAAATCCATCTGCATTCCTAAAATTGATTTAGAAACTACCACGTCAAATTAGAAACTCCAAGAATTTCAGAGATCTAGATGCTCAACTTTCCTTTCAATGGTACTTATAATGAGAAATATCTCATCTAAATTCACATAAAATACAAAAAAGTTTCCCCACAACCCCAATTTTTCATATCATTAGCAATTTAGCATGATGACATACTTCTGACATTTGTACAATTACTCATACAAATAATAAAGTAATTATGCACGCACCTTGAGGCGGTGGTCCCCACCTACAATCTTGACACTGAGGAGGCGCTGGTTGTCATCCAACTTCTCCAGGCGCTCAGTGCTGGTTGTGGCTGGAAGGCCCGATTTTACATTGACCTCCCTCACGCTGCCAATCTCAAGGTTGTTATTCTGCACCACACATCTGCTGATGAATGGCTTGTACTTCTCTGGCTGGTCAAATCTCCTCACCAAGGACCACACCTACACATGCCATGCCATTCATTAGTTAATAAATGTAGCAGTATCAGTAGCCCTGTACATAAACCATTGTGCATTTCAAAATTGAAAGATAGAGCAACTTAAGTCGGTGTAAACAGTGAGAGATGTCCAATGAAACTTCCAAGACACACCCAGAGCTAGGCATGTTTGATCTAATGACGGGTATATATGACATATTTTGAAGAAGGACCCTGCTATCAAAATTTTAAAGGCGACCTCTGCTCGTAAAGTTACAGGTTCAGGTTTTTCTCATTATAATCTCATTCCTATGGTATCTTTTCAGTTGAGAATAGTACAGCTTCTCATTTCATACATTTTAACGAAAAGGTACTATCCTGATACTTGCACAAAATGAGAGGTTCAACTGTTCAAGTGAAAAGATAACTTCTCAAAAAAAAAAATAATAATGGAAAAAAAGGAAAGAACGAGAAAACAGAGAAAGAGAGAGAGAAAAGGACAAAACGAACATAGACGGCTAATCTTGACGTGGTAACCAACAAAAAACAAATATTACCAAACATTATTCTTGTGGTCAATAAAAATAAATTTAGCTCTGGAGGAGAAATTTTGATCTCCGAAACTTATATTCCTTGGATGGCTAACTAAAAGCACTATCGATGACTGAAAATCAAACGGATTAGATTTGTTCTACGTTTCACAAGCGACAAAAACAAAAACGGAGGCAAAAATTAAAAATAAAAACCAGAAATAAACTGAATTGCTCTTAAAATGAACATCCTAATTTGAAATTTGATTGCCATAGTTCAGAAATCAGAAGTAATAGCCTACTCTGTATTCGAATTACTATAACTGAGTTACTTCCATCCATAGTCAGGATACATATCTACAAGGTAGACATGTAATTAGAATTTATCAAACTTAAATACAAACATACCGCATACAAAATCAATCAAATAAATAAGCACGGAGATGAATAAAGTATCAAAGAACCGGAATAATCAAGCAATTAGTTGATCTTACGAGATTGACAGGAGCCTTGATGTGCTTTACGACCATGGAGCTGCACTGGTTGTCTCTGAGATCGTGCTGGTGTAGGCGTCTCAGATACTCCGAGTCCAGGGATCTCAATCCGTCCTCGGACGAATTCATCTCATCGGTCAGCCTCCACAGCCCACTGCTTGGTGGGGCCACCACCCCTCCGTTCACCTCCACCATCTTCTATATACGCCCTCTATGTACCAGAGAGAGAGAGAGAGAGAGAGAGAGCGAGCGAGCGAGCGAGGCCCTATTGTCTATTGATAACACTGATGCTTCGTTCAGAGTCTCCAGACCAAAGCCGAATTGCGCTAGAAATATCGAGAGAGAAAGAGAAAGGTGGGCCCAATACAGGGAATCACAGGTTTATCCTGACCTTTGGTTCATAATATTTTGGCACTCCCGGTCTTTATACACCGTAGGACGAAGAGTGAAACTATGGTCCAGTAGTGCAGTGCTGAAGTAAGCGGGAACCGAGACGAGTAAAAACTGCGAGGTGGGGTCGCTGACAAACTTTGGGGAAATTTGAGCCACTCGTAAACTGTCACGTAGCAGAGTAAAGGACGAAATCTGCATTCTTTTTTATTTTTTGAGGAGAGGAAATCTGCATTCCGGTGTGCGGGAGTAGTTTTGTGCTCAGGCTACGGATATCTCGGGTAAACTCGGATGGATAATAGGTAAGGCAGATACAGATAGAATGGGTATTTTTTTAAAAGATTGTATCCTATATGTTTCATATTTGTGTCCATTTCGAATAAGGGTAACGGGTATCTCGGGTATGGGTAATGAATATCTTGGATAGGGTATTTTTTTTTTCTTTTACTGGTTCTTTTTGTGTTTTTTTTACTATTTTTTGTTTTGTTTTTTTTTTTTTATTTTTTTTTTTTGAACTGGCGGGAATTTTTTTTTTAAATTTGAATTTTAAAATTAAACGGGTTAATGAGTACGGGTTAAATGAGTAAATGGTGCAGGTAAAATGGGTAAAGGATGCGGGTTCGGATTCGGGTAAATGGGTGTGGGTACAGGTACAACAGGTCCGGATAGGTTGGTTTCGGGTACGGATAAGGTGAGTACAGGTTGGGCGGGTTTTTTTTTTCCAGATATTGGTGTCTGGTCCTTCTCAAACCCGTACCCGTTTACCTGCCTATACCCGGGCATGGGTATAGGTACCTCGGTTAACGGGTACGGGCGGACCGAGTTCGGGTAACCCATTTAGGGTATTAGCAAACCTCTATGCGGGAGTGATCTGGTTTTTCTCTAGGTTGCTGCCGAAGTGCGTGCTTACTGCTTAACATTATTTTTGGTTGAGGCATAAAGGATGCTAGTTTAGATATCGTTATTCCACCAAACGTGCATTAATTAACAATTATTATAATATATTATAGTTATTATTAATATATTAATTTTATGTAACTAGTATCTTATTAACGATATATAACTACATAATTAATATGTTATATTGTTAATATATTAAATCATTATTATAATAATATTATAATATTTTCTAGTTATTATTAATATATTAATATAATATAGTTAGTATCTTATTATTAATAATAATCATTAATATATAATTATATAATTAATATTCTATGTTGTTAATATTTTAAATAATTATTATAATAATATTATAATATATTAATATTATATAATTAGTATTTTCTTATTCATAATTATTATTAATATGTAATTATATAATTAATATGTTATATTGTTAATATATTAAAGAAATATTATAATAATATTATAATATATTATAATTTTTATTAATAATTATAATTAATTTATAATCAATATTTTATATTAATAATATAATATATTACAGTTATTATTAATATATTAATATTATATAATTAGTATCTTATTATTAGGGGTGTCAACGGGTACAGTAAGAGTCGAGTGGAAGCATTTTCATACCCGTACCCATCACAAATTATCCTTACCCGTTACAAATTGCTTTACTCGCATCCTACCCTTACCCGTTGTAGTTATTGGATAACGAAACAGTAACGAGTAAATAACGGTTAATACTTTAAATATATTTAGAACTAAACTGAAAACATCTTTGCATCATTTTTGTTCTGTACCAGTCGGTGCCAGAGGAAAAACTTAAACAACCAATAAAACAAAATAAAACAAAAAAAATCATAATTCATAATGTCACACCCCAAGTCCACGGGATGTGGCAGCCTGCCGCGTGTATCTATCAAGTGTCACATATACACGCAAGGCAGTGGATCTTTTATATGCATTACCAGTATCCTCATTTGTTGTCTCCGCGTAATAAACCTGAAAATAATCGGGGAAAGGGGGTGAGAATAAATCCTCAGTGCGAAATTTGCCACTGTTTAGATTATTGGACTTGCAATCAAACTCCATATTCAACAATGAAACCCAAACGATAACAATGCAAACAGATATAAATAAGTAATCGTAAATAACAAAATGCCACTACTCGACAACAATTTATCAACCTGAAACACAGTTCATGGAATTTACAAGATGAGTTTCAAAACACAACATATATTTTTGGCTTAACTCGATTCATAACTCAATTCATTAGGGCCTGTAGCAACTACAGATGTTCTTTCGAGCTGGACCGTTATCAAACCCACATCTATAGGGTTACAGACGCCTACAAATGGCCAACCAAGCTGGACCCTTTATCAGACACCCATCTGCAATTGCTGTTTGGCTTAACCATTTCCTAAGGTCCGGTTACAAGTCACCAATACAGGTGAACTTGACAAATGCAATCACACGGAATCAAAGTTACCTATACAGGTCAACTTTGCTAAATCTCAAGCAAATATATCAAAGCCACATATATAGGTCAGCCTCACAAAATCATCACAGGTCAACGCATAAGTCAGCAGCGTCACCTCATCCAGCCGCCTAAACAGGTCGGTCTGGCAAATTCTCACAGGTTAATGCATAAGTCAGCAGCGTCACCTCATCCAGCCGCCTAAACAGGCCAGTCTGGCAAATTCGAATAGGTCAACGCATAAGTCAGCAGCGTCACCTTATCCAGCCACCTAAACATGTCGATCTGGCAAATTCATAAACACAGGTCAACGGATAGGTCACCATTACCTTATCCAGCCACCTAAACAGGTCGGCCTGGCAGATTCATTCACATCAAGAACAATTAATAGAACTAATCCAATAATAACCATACCAACATGCCAATTAATCTTAACCTAACAATTCAATTCATTCTCAGTTATGCAAGAATCAATATGCAACATGAATTCCAAAATATGCAACAATTAATCATTCAACATGACAAACGAATAAACAGTTTAATTCCTGAAAATAAAGTATCAAACAAGTCCAAGAATCCCGCACCTTAGTATGACGAGCGTACCGCTTAATTTACGGATCGGGCGTCTCGAATTGTCTCGCGATATCTTGCTCGACCGAGCCTACACCTATATTATACGTATACTTGGTTTAATTCGGTTACATCATTAAAACTTAAATTTCAAAAGCCGTATTTTAATTCGTCAATTCTTTTATACCTTTCGGCTCAATTATAATCATTTCAATTCAAATCCAATTTACTAAGGCCCAAAACAACCAATCATTTCAATTCGATTCAAGTATATCCCAACTGCAAAGTCACGGCTATCATTCATATAAATTCACATCTTTTTCATATTGGTCCTCAAATAATATAATTTCACACATTGGTGTCTACTTTGCAATTCCACCCTTTTTATTCATTTTTATTCCTTAACATTTATCCAATTAAACATTCAAAGATCTAATTTACTCAATTATTTCACTTTGGCCCATTTACAAAATTATACATATGCATAGCCGGCCTATATCTCAAAATAAATCACATCACGCAATTTGGTCCCTTTATTCCTAACAATCACATAAGGCCTTATATCTTACCATTAAGATCCTCAATAATATTAATTTGCAATTTGGTCCCTGTTAATTCAGATTCTGGTAAAAATCAGATTACACCATACCAGAATTTTACGGGACTGGTACCAGTCACATACACCATTCATCACACATTATTAACACAGAACCAGCACAGAGAGTAAGGCAAACAAGAAGTCAGCACCACAGAATAGACCAGAACAGGTACTGGTACAGTACCAGTCAAGCATCAACAGGACCAGCAAAACAAATCAGGCACAAGCCATACCAGTAACAACACTGGGCTAGTACCAGCAACATCACAGGTCAGCACAGCTGACAGAACATAAACAACAAGGTACACAAGTCAGCACAGAACAAAAACAACAAGGCACACAAGTCTGCACAGCAACAATGCACAACAAGGCACACAGCAACACCAGAACAAAGCAAGAAAAGCACAGCCACGCAACAGGTCAGAATAGCCTCAATAAGGCAACACCACCTCAACCCTAGAAACTAGGGTTTCACGGAAGAGGAGGGGGGGCAGAAACCGAGAAAGAGAGAGCGGTGCTGGTGGGGCTCACTGTGAGAGAAAGAGGAGAGAGTGGGGGTGGCGGGCTGGTGGGCGGCTCGCCGGCAACGGAGGAGGGGATGGGCGGAGCCCCTTTGGTTTTGGCGTAACAGAGATGGAAGGGGACGGGACTAGGGGGGCGCTGATTGGGGGGGCGGGGGGGGTCTCATGGGTAGAGAGGGAGAGGAGAGAAAGAGGGTGTTATTAAATGGGCTGCTTTAAGATTCGTGCTGCAGCAAAATCGAATGGTCTAGATAATTTAGAATATCAATCTTACTCCTTTTAATTGATTTTAAAGTGTACTTCTTTTATAATTTCAATTAGAAGTTCGTAATCATTTTACAATTAAATTCGTATGCATATTCTGAACGTTTAATCCTAAATTTAAGATTCGAATAATTCGATATCAAATAATATGTTTATACACACATATTCCTAATTAAATCTCTTTTTTATATAATTATATATATGCAATTAGTTCTCTAAAAAAAATTCTAAATGAACAAGTTTTATAATTTATATAATTTATTTGTACGAATAATTTCGTATAATTATACTCTTATTTGGAATTCAATTTATTTATGTATTTACACGAATCTAATTAAATCAATTTCTTCTTTCCTAATAATTAAAAGGAATTGTAACAGATTTTCTAAGTTTCTAATTTACCGAATAATTATAATTTTATTCCTAATGCTATATTTTATTTTATTTCTAAATCTCTAAATTTTGTTATACATAATTTCATACATTATTTATATTACGAAATTTTAGTTTCATTTTAGTCGGTCAGAAAATTTCTGAACGATCGTTAAGTTAAATTAAAACTTTTTATTTAAGCCAATTGATCAGTCCATCAATTTAATCAAGTTTTAAAATTTCAAAATGTAACACATAAAGAGACAAAAACAACCAAATCAAAAACTCAACCAGAAAGTTGAATAGCTGCCCTTGATTTTTCTAAAAAAAAACACTTTAGTTTATTGAAATTATAACTTACCCCAAAAAAATTCTAAATTATAAGGAATCTCATCAATTTCTCATCTTATGAATTTCATGTAAATCAATTTCACCATCATGAAAATTTAAAAACAAATTCCAGAGTTTTACTCTTTTGTCCCGAGGCTGATACTGGTAAGTTTTAATCCAATTTTTCTTCTTTTATTTTTCGAGTCTATTCTTATACTGACATTCCATAGTTGCATTTTTTGCAAATACAAGTATCACAGAAATATTAACAACTATATATAAATAGGAATTTTTGAAAAAAAAAAAAGAAATTGAAATTTACAGAAGATTTTCATTCTTACTCGTCATCATGATCTATGCTATTGTATGACTTTGTATCTTGCTCGGCAATGTCAGAATCTTTTCTAGATTCCATCTTTTTAGTAAATTTTAAGGGAGGTATTGTTTTGTGCATGAAGAGATAATATATTTCTTCTAAACTGTTAAGAAATATTGGTGTAACAGTAGGCTTTTAAACTTATTGAAAATTTGGAATTACTGGAAAGCGTGGAATGCTTTAATGGTTAATTATGTTTAGCTTTGTTTTCCAAGATAAAGAGTTGGCGGTTGGACTGTTGGAGGATAATAAATCAATGCTAATTAAGAATTTAAGATATATAATATATATAATTATCCAATTGGGTAACAGGTACGAAATAGGCTTTGCCCATACCCTTACCCGTTTTGATAACGGAAAAAAATCTTACCCATACCCGTCTTATCGGATACGGCACGGGTTAGGTAAACGGATAAAAGGGTGTCATTGACACCCCTACTTATTATAAATAATTAACCAATTTAGGCTTATAAAACTTTAGTCCTCCATCAACTCTAACCAAATAAGGAATACTTTAAGTTATGATTTAACTTTAGGCCTTAACCAAACATGAATAATTTAGACCGACCTAAGTTGGAATAACCATTTAGGCCTCATTAGCTTTAGGCCACAACCAAACATAGTGTAAGTGCTTAGTGATAGGGGTGTCAACGGGTACGGTAAGGGTCAGGTGAAAGCATTTTCATACTTGTATCCATCACAAATTATCGTTACCCATTACAAATTGTCTTACCCATACCTTACCCTTATCCGTTGTAGTTGTCGGATAATGAAACGGTAGCAGGTAAATAACGGTTAATACTTGTGTAATAATTATTTTTATTATCTATTAAATAAAACACTAAGACACATTTATCTGTTGCATATATAATCACATTACTTATATGAAAATTAATTCCAACTAAATTATTTTTTTTATTAAAACACAAAATCAAAAACACAAATATCTCTGTTCTTTAATAAAAAAAATCAAGCATGCAAATAAAAGCAATATAGTCAATTATTCAAGTGCTTTAATAGTGAATTATGTTTAACACAGTTACATAAATAGTCAATTGTTCAAGTTAGAAAATTTAATAAATTTTATTTTCCAATATCGAGAGTAGTTGCCAGCTGGACTGTTGGAGATGGATAATTATTTAATGATCTAATATATATAATTTGTTTATATAATTACCCGATTGGGTAACAGGTATGAAATAGGCTTTATCCGTACCCTTACCCATTTTGACAACGGAAAAAATCTTTACTCATACCCGTAATCGATAAGTTTTCGAAAAAAAAAAATGTTACCCGTATCCGTCTTTTCTAATACAGTACGGATCCGATAAACGGATAAAATGGTGCCATTGACGTCCCTACTTAGTGAGGCTGTTTTCTTTGATTTTTTTTTTTAGAAATTAAAAAAATCGTTTTGTCTTGAAATATATCGATGCCTTTCTTTTTTCTAAAACCTATTTTTTTTAAAAATAAAAAAAATCATTTTGTCTTGAAATATATCGATGATTTTTTTTTTAAAATTTTAAATAATTAGCTATGTATGTGCTATTTAATAGTTCTAAATAGCTAACTATAGTTACTTAACAGTATACTATAGCTGTTTTGGAGCCTTTCCACGATAACATGATAATAACTATTTAGAACCTTGATATTTTTCTTTTTAAAAATAGTAAATATTGAATCATTAATTAGAAAAGATTTGATCCACTTTCTATCGCATCTTTACATGAATGTCAATAGAAAAAAAATTCAAATTTAAAAATCCTGACCACCTTTCCTTCTTATTTCTTTCAAAATTATAAATAACCAAATTAATGGTTCGCTCACCCGTCCTCCCCCTTCTTTTGCAATATGTGTTCTCATGTGTTTGAGTGTGATTAAGAGATAATCGAATCATTGATTTGCTCCACTCTAAACCTGACACAATTAATAGTTCGGTTCTTATTATTTTGAAGAATAAAGCAACATCAATTTGTTTCACGACCGATTAATTTAATTTCAAAAAAAAAAATTGCCTATTCCAGAGTCATTAAAGAAATGTTTTACTTAATTTTTAACAAAGTTCTAAATATAATTATCACATCATCGCAGAAAGGCTAAAAAAAGTTACAATTCCATTATTGTGCCAAAACAACAGATAAACCTATAACATCGCTATAACTAGCTATTCAATATACTACAATTTAAATATACATTGTCTATAAAAATTACAAAATTATTTTAAAAAAATAATTGATAATAGTTTAAGTAACTATGCATCATCCAATATGTCAGTCTTTATGACATTTTTGGGAAAAAAATGTTCAAACACGATTATAGTTGCGGCTAGAGATTCCAAATATGCAAAATTTGAATTCATATTTAGACTAATCTAAATTGTTATTAATATTTTTATTTATTTATTTGGATCAGCATAAATGACACCAATCTATTTATGAAAACTTACTTACTTTGGATAACAATTTTAAATTTAAGCTTAAAAAATTCTGACAAATCCACACCATACTTAAATCTAGAAAGTAACCGATCTATTTTTTATTTTTATTTTTGTATGAATGGCACCTAGTTCAATTACAAAGCTACATTAATCTTTGACGATTAGATTGTATACTTTATCTATGGTTCTGTGTATATTTGAATTTGCCATCAGTTGTAGTTGCATGACGTAAAATAAAATTGGTATAATCACGTATATTTCTTTTGGTGTAGTATATTTAGAAAATATTTTCAGAAACAAAGCCAGAGCGACGAAGAATCCGGAATCCCCTAAAAGTGTTTCAGATCCACTGTTGCTGTCTCGATGAAGTAATTGTGTAATCTGTATCCAAAAAAGAGACAATCAGACAACATATTGACAAATGAATTATTCGGATTCGGTTTGGCGAGGTTAAAAATTTGTGATTCAGAAATAATTCTGGAATGATTCGGACCAGATATCTCAGTTCTGCAAGAGAGGAAAAAAATGTTCTAAAAAATATTCGTTAATAATTCATAAAATTCGGAAAAAGTTTGGTCAACCGAATAATTCAGCGTTTGATTGGGTATCACCAAGAAAATGAATTATTCAGATTTAATTCGTGAATCTTGTGACTATGCATATAACTAATAAGCTGAGTTTTTTTCATCACGAGCAGTGCAATTCAATCAATAACATCCTACAGATGACAAACGCAGTTATAGCCACAGAATATCAAAATTGTTTACGACCTCAACGATGATATTTTATTGTCGTTTTGCGATTATTTTTTATCTAATAATTCCGACTAATTATTATACATAGCAGTTTCAATTAAGTATTGATATTTATTTTTCAGAAAATTAGATTATTGTTATAACAGCTCGTCTTTCACAACAACTTGTCACAGTTCTCAGAAGCCGGATCGCTGCCCAGGCAACAGTTGGACACGTGGCTCAAGGAGATTGGACCGCCATAGTGAATATTTTATTTATGGTTTAGGTCAATTTCATAAAATATTCATTGGCTCTTGCCTTTTGGGGAGTACAACGGCACGCCATGGGCCGTTTTTTTTTTGTATCACTCTAAAAAATCGGAATAAATTAAACAGCATTCGAAAA
>JARJHM010000611.1:0-194609 GCA_033356055.1 Carex pumila
CTCTCTCTCTTGTGAGTTTAGAGTTTTTTTTTCTCCAAAACATTTTGCTAAAATATATATCGATTGATTATACAATCGATTAATAGACGGGTGAAAAGCTAGACGCGGAAGAGAGTTCGCTAGCACGAACTCGACACCGTTCTTGTTTCGGATTCAAGGTGAACCTCAGAGGAATCAAGCTACGTTAAAGATCATAGGTATGATATAAAATTCCCTCTTGCAGGAATATGTATATGATTACGACATGGATAAATTAGCAATAATAGAACGATCTTAGATGTTATCGGATTAAAATTTTTTTTATTTTATCTGATTCGCATCATGAAATCCTTCACTTTGTACTCTACTATCTTCCGCCTCTGGCTTTCGGTAGCATATGGGTTGAAATACACACGGTTCAAATTTGAAATTTCAAAATCCAAAAAGTCGATCTGAACCGTTCATCTTGTTCTCCATATTAATATGTGCTTGGAGACCAAATTTTCTATTTTTCTGAATTTTTTTACTATTTATTAAGCCACTTTGAAAATTGCCGATCCAACGGTGACTTAACAAAACAGTAAAACCGTTGGATCAGCGATTTTCAAAGTGACTTAATAAATAATAAAAAAATTCAGAAAAATGTAAAATTTGGTCTCCAATAACATATTAATACGGAGAAGAAGATGAACGGTTCAGATCGACTTTTTAAATTTTAAAATTTTAAATTTGGACTGCGTATATTTCAGCCCATATGCTACCGAAAGCACATTAGCCTATCTCTCTCTCTCTATATATATATGTATATGTAGAGAGAGAGAGAGATGGGTTACGGTGAGTTGCGAAGTAAAGCTACTATTTTACTTCACGCTTATATTTTGCGATTTTAAAGTTCAAAACATCGATCCGAACCGTTCATCTTGTTCTCCATATTAAAATATGCTTGGAGACCAAATTTTACATTTTTTTGAATTTTTTTTACTATTTATTAAGCAATTTTGAAAGTCACTAATTTGATGGTCCAAATTTTTTTACTGTTGACAGCAAAATAGCAATTTTCAAAAATACTTAATAAATAGCAAAACAATTCCAAAAAATATAAAATTTGGCCTCCAAACACATTTCAATATAAATTAAACATCTAACGATTCAGATCGATCATTTGAACTTTTAAAGTAAAAATACAGCTTAAAGTAAAAAAGTATTTTACTTCGTAACTTACCGTAGCTCTATATATATACAAGATATGCGCACAAACAAACTAAAGATATTCTCCAATTTGTTATTGCTTGGTTGCCTAGAATACTATATATGAAATCATCATGCATGTTTCTATCCTGAACAACTTATCACCTTTCATTGTTTAAAAATCAAATCAGTACACTGCACAAGTAAGCTTTTTTAGAATTATTAATCTGGTCAATATATCAAGCCAAGTTCATCCACAAAAGCTAGGGAATAAAAACGCCTGAATAATTAATATTGGTAATAAGAAGCAAACCATGTGGATCCCACCAGACACTTCTGATCAAACTCTGTATGATTAAATGGTGACAAGCGACAACTGACAAGAAATGATCGTGCTTGATTAATTGCACTTTGCACACATTATTTATTTGACCTATTTGTACAGTACAGGACAAACGGGGAATAAAAATTTTTTATTGGTAGTAATTAACAAAAAATAAAAGAAAAAAACAGAAATACTACAGTTATTTTTATATAGATAATAAAATGGTATTGTTCGCACTGATTCTATTTTTTTTTTAAATTTAAAAAAAAAAAAAAAAATCGGTATGAACAGTACTGATTTAAACTTTGAAAAAAAAAAGTTTAGATTAATATGAACAGTACTGATTTTAACTTTTTTTTTAAAAAAGTTAAAATCGATATGAACAATATGAATCTTATTATTCATAAAAAAACAGCTGTATTATTTCTATTTGTCTCTCTTCTTTTCTATTAGTTACTACCAATAAAAAATTCCCAGACGATCTAACAGCGCACCATTGTGGTCTCCAAGGGTAATTAAATTCTCATTTTCATAAGAACTTTAATTAGCCTGGTTGGTCCAAATTTATATCTACAACAATTTATCGTCTTGTTTTGTATCCAATGTTTTTTTTTTAAATGTGATTTTGTTCATGTATACAGAAAATTATGTATATAGAGATTTATATGCATAAGTATTTATGTGTTTTTATTATGTATTGTTGGAAAATATAGATAAAATAAAACTAATTCGTATCATAAGAGTTGTCTAGTATAGTGGTTTGTTTTTTTTAATACATCCAATAGAGCAAGAGTTCAAATATTTCCCGATGCAATATTTTTGGGACCTTTTTCGAATTTGAGAACAATTAACATAAATCCGTAACTTACCACATACTCATATACAATTTGTGCAACCGCATTTAAAAAAAATCAAAAATTTGCAACTTATCACATTCGCATATACAATCCATGCGGCCGCATTTAAAAAAAAAACACTATTTGTGTCACAAATTGATATATTTTTGTTGAAATCATAAAAGTTAAAGAGTTTGTTTATTTGAATATAGGATGCATATTATATTTTGACTAATTTTGCAAAAATTTGGCTTTCAAGTGACATATTACCGTTGTTATCGATTAATCAATTGTCAAACTAGATTATATTTAGGTAAATTTACAGAAATTTAGATAGTTAAGAACTTAATTCAAATAAATCAAATGAAATAATATTATTCGGATCGGATTAAACACTGTCTTTAAACATATTACATCTATATCGTGTAAGATTTGAAATCACAATCATTATAATTTGAGATTGTCACTCCTTAAAAACGATTATGAAAGCTAATAAATAATAATGATAACTCTGCAATATTTAATGGATGATTTATTAATTAAATTAAATTTAGATAAAAGAGATTATGTGGAAGCAAATGAAGAAGTGTGTGTGTATTTCGGACACAAAAACAGAAAGAGGAGATCACTTCAATGAGAGATAGAGAGAGAGAGAGATATAGAGAGTTCAGAAATTGCAATTATTAAACAAAACGGACAGAGAATAAATAATGAAAAGGTGTATATCAATCAGCAGACGCCTTACATCTTAATGGTTGAGTAGATTTTAATAAGATATCCAAATTTTAATTTGGTCCTCAAGTTTATGAATATTACAAATATAAAAATTTAAGCAAATATATTAAAAATGTAAATTTTGAGTTTTAATGAACTTAAGTTTCAACAGATTAATCGACTGCCAAATTCGATTAGTTGTTCCTGCCGAAATTTTAAATATACCATAATTTAAAAAAAAGATAAATCAAGGGAGCTGATAATAGTACCCATGCTACAGTACCCGCACTATACCCGCAAGGGACCACCAAAAATTAAATATTAAAATTTAATTTCTTGTGGGGATTACAAAAACTGCACAATTCGAATTTTTTTTCCTAAAGTATTAATACCTATGAACGGAAGTATTTATATCTATGTACAAAAGTATTCATACTTATGATGTGAACAATTATTTATTGTGTGGATTATGTAGCACCAAGATAGCAATACTCGTGCTACAGTACCCGCACTACAGTACTCGTGCTACAGTACCCGGGGACCACCGAAAATTAAATGTATAAATATAACTTCCTATGGGAACTACAAAAACTCCACAATTTGAATTTTTTTTTAAAGTATTAATATTTATGCAATTTTCTCTTTCAAATGAGATCCATGATGACGTACTTTCAGGCTCATCGTCACGCAAGTGTTTATACCTCGCCTTATAAGTATTTATACCTTTGCAAGTATTTTTTACATATGACACTGAAAGTATTAATATCTAAATATTGAAAGTATTTATACTTATACACTGAAGTATTTATCCCTATGAGGTAAACTATGTTTATTAGGGGAAAGTTGACGCGGAAATGATTAGAGAACTCGAAAAGAGATTATTATAACAAGTTACGCATCAAAGTATTAACATCTTACTTTTTTAAGTGCTGATATCTAATCTTCTAAGTATTTACATCTACGAAGCTATAAATATATAAGTAACTTTTACATATGACACATAAAGTATTAATATTTAGACACATAAAGTATTTATATCTATGTACTGAAGTATTTATATCTATGCACTGAAGTATTTATTTTTATGAGATCAACTACTTTTGTTAGAGAAAGGTTGACACGGAATTAGTGCAGGGACTTTGAAAGGGGAACCATATAATTAGTGGGGACCATAGAGAAAGAGTACCGCTGTGATTTTAGAATAATAATTAGTTGAGACTATATAATATATTTTTAGAATTATTATTAGTGGACACAATATAATTAGTGGGGACCATAACACATTATTTTTTTTAAGTCCAGGTATTGTAGCACGGTACTGTAGCGCGGGTACAGTGCGGGTACAAAAATAATTATTCATAAATCAAACCACCACATCTTCTGAAAATTTTAAATTTTGACACGACCACATCCCCTAGATGTGGCAACTTTTTTGCAGACCGCATCTAGGGGATACGGCCACCTTTTTTTTTTTCGTGCGGCAGTTCAATCTGAACGAAAAAAAAAGAGATAGCTGCATCTAGGAGATGGGGCCCGAAAATGGGTGGCCGCATCTAGGGAATGCGGCCGTATCAAAATTTGAATTTTTCAGAAATCATGGTTGTTTAATTTATCTTTTTTGAGGATGGTATATTTAAAAATTTCGGTTGTTCTTGTTAAGTCCGGGAAATACAATATTAAGCAAATAATAAATTTTTACCATGATATTGTCCTTTAACAAAAATTAAAGTTACCAGCATTTTTATGATATTTTGTTTGAAACTTGGGACGTGTTTCAAACATACAAAAAGAAAGAGAGGGAGAAGGGGTAGGAATTCGTATCCTCTGCATTAATTAAAAAATGAATCTTTTGAATTAATGTATATAGATCGTTCGATCAAATTCAAGATTCGTGCAAATTAGATATGCACTAATGTATATAGCCGAATGAACTCCGTTTACGATTGGACGGCCGATATGTATTAACACAAAAGATGCTCTTTTGAGTTTATGCAGACGATGCGGACTCAAGAGGAGGGATGGAAAAATAAAGATGAAAGTTATCCTTAGAATTTGGGGATGAATATTGGAAGGGATAATAATATTCATTTTCGTGTTTTGATTTCTTTTCGCTTTCTCTTTTCATGTTGGTACTTTTTCAAAATTTTAATTATTGAAGGATATAAAATGTTTGGACAACCCAATCTCTCTTTCTTTCCTTCCTTTATTTTTTTTTTTTATTTTTTTACGAGCACATCAAATTGTGCTTCAGAAATAGTGCACGGAGAGGAAGATAATCAACGCATCATTACCTTTGACAGTATTTCGTACACTTCGATTTGAGACAAATTTTAGTGAAATACACACCGTCGTCACCTTTGAACAGTGTCAATTCTCTTCTGCTCCCCTCTGTTCTCTCTTCGCTTCCCCGCTTCTGAAGCAGGTGATGGAGTCTGGACTAATTACAGTCTAGTCGATCTTCTCCTCTGCTTTCCTTCATTTCCCTTAATGAAGGCCTCTTCTCCTCTGCTGGAGCACGGCCTTAGTAATATATTTTGAAGCTTTGTGTTTTGATTCATTAATTGTGTATATATACAACATCTCATGGTAAACTTTTCTTCTTACATTTCGAAATAAATTAATATATATAATCGTCCTCAAAATTCAGTTTAATTCATATATATTTGTCACTTAATAATAAGCACATTCTAATTTTTATAATCCTAGTTTAATTTCGGAACAAATAATTCAAAATTTCTAATGCTGAATTTAAAATCATAACTAAATTTTAAATTTTACACATACACTGTTTAAATGATGAAGACGATAGCTATACAATTACAAATATTTTGAATGGAGAGTACTTCAAAATATCAAATAAATATATTCTAAAGATGAAAGTCTAACCTACCAACTTTCATTTAATTGTTTATAAAAAACTCTTCATTCAGATCTCGAACCCACAATGTTTCAATAGATTAAAAACTGATTCTCAAAATTAAATGTATCTTAATATGATATTCAATTTATTATAGACTCATATTCACCTCTACCGACCAGTGTTGTAAAAAACACCTGTTTCGGCCGATTAGTTGTTGGCGGTGATCAAACCGTCGTGGATTTTTCACACTAATCGACTGATTATTTTCAATTATGATCAATTATTCTCGAATAATTACTTAGCAGTACCCTATCCGTGCGATGAGCGCATATCGTTATTTACAACATTGCTACTGATATTACCTCAAGCGGTTTTTAAAATAAAAATGGAGAAATTCATAACATGCGTCCCTCTATAATTGTGGTGGGTATGCATAAAGAAACGAATTAAATTGGGGGCTAATAATGATTTGGGGCTACAACGAATTAAATTGGATAAATAGACCGCTAATTAATTAATAGTGCGAATGCAAGCATTTAGAGCATTCGTCCAAGGAAACTCCTACATAGATTGAGGGGATTATAAAAAAAAAATTAAAAAAATAATAATTGTATGAGTGCAAGTCGCCTTGTAATATTTCGATCGAAAATTGCCTGGATGAAATAATTTGAAATTTTTTTCTTATTAATAAATAATTAGTATATTATGTGAGAAAATAACTGTCTAAATTCAGCGGTGGAACACAGTGATGGATAAAAATTGCTAAGTCACTCTCATAAATTTAAATTTTATAGTTTAATCCATTAGATTTTGTAGATTTTATATGTATTAATACTTTTCAGTCTCTGTTATAAAATAAAATTACACTATATTTGAATTTTCAACCTCCCCAATCTCTATTTTCTAGTTCTGCCCCGGGCTTAATTCCTTTTTATCAAAGTTAAACATGCATACTCTATCATTCAAATAATAATTAATTTATTTATAAGGATAACACTTTTTAAGAGAAATTGTTAGGATTTTATCCGGTAGAATTGTTGTTGTTAATAAGTAATTATCATAATAATTTATGATTTTATAACATATGTTTTATAATATTTTATACAATCACGCATTACTCATTTTATTTGATCTAGTCAAATTCACGGCTCATTCTTTGTTAGTCAAGTCAAAACATGACTTTCTAATTAAATGACAACAGTATGGCCACCATTAAGGACAACATCAATCAACACAATGAGATAGAGAGGCCTCACTAAATATTATTAAAAAAAAAATTCACTTAAGAACAACGTTATTTTTTCTTTCACACAGTAATTTTCCAAAAAAAATAATTACTAAAATATTACATTAAGGAAAAATAAAATACTCAACATATCCAAATCAATCAACATATAAATAAAATGATCATTTGAATTGTACTATTACTTGTGATAACACGTGTTTCTCAGATATTGCAGAGGATTATTCTTACTTTACGGTTTGAGATTCAAGATAGTACAGGAGACAATATTATTGGGATATTTGTGCCAAGTTTAAAAGAACAGTACAGATCTACTAGTTATAAAATATTCTCTTATCAGATATTGGAGAGGATGTAAATTCGTTATGAATTGGGTTCATGGTTTTTCTTTTTCAGCATAAAATAATTGCAATTTCTGAACTTAATGTTTTCAAATTCTAAAAACACAATTACCCCGAATATTGCCTCTCCTCGTCGTTTTCACAATTTTCGCAATATATAAGATTATCTACACCAACAAATTCACTTTCAAATATGTAACGAGTCAGTAATGAAGTATATGATGATCAGGACAACTCGTTTTGCGAAGAGATGCACAAGATCGATGTGACAAATAAGCGATGTTCACTGGTTCACGCGTGCCGCGTGCGTATGGCTGGCGCATGGCCCACGCATGTTTCGACAACGAGAGATCAATTTTGTTGTCATCCTTTTCTGATTCAGTGTGCTTGAATCCGTGTATATTTTTGTGTAGAAGCTCCCCATTAGTTAGATATTCGTTCACCACACGAACAATCGTATAGAGATGACTCAGGAAGTTAATACACGGTTCATTCTTTTCTTTTCTAACAGGAAACTGTTATTGTTATATTTATTGAAATGTACTTATCTTATGTTACATATTTTAGATTGACCAAAATTTATCTCTATGACTATGTAGTCTCTGTGAGCGGAATAAGTACTTTGCGGATTACGACACGAAATGTTAGCAAAGACTTTGCGAGCTTGAAGTTCGAAATGACTGGGTTTGATTTGTTTGCCGCCCTATAACATGACTTTTGTCTATCCGCGCTTACTATGCTTGGAAAATGTACTTTTATTTTTATAAATATAAAAATAATTTATGTGTTTTTAATATTTATAAAAGATGAGACTTCAAATGTCTTTATTTTTTGTGTCTCCAGTCTTTATTTCTAAAAATATTAATAAATTAAAATTTAAATCATAAACATCAAAATAAAACCATTTTATGTGATATATGTTATTTTATCTATGTGCTTATAAAAAAATAACACATTTCATTTTTTTTAGGTGAATCAATATTTTGAAATGGAGGCATGATAGAGGCACAAAAAAAATGAAGGCGTTCTCTTTTATGAATATTAAAAACAAATAAAATATTTTATATAAATAAAAGTATGTAACAGTTCTTTTATATCAATGAAACTGTCTATTGGTTTTCAGCCAAAAAAAACGCACAACACTATATTATATAAAAAAAAATATGGACTTGTAATGAAGAAAATTTTATTTATTGAAATTATTATTAAATAATAAAAAACACAAAAAAAATAATTTTATTTTTTATATGGAGTTGGCTACGGTGCTACGCGTAGCATAGAGGGCCTCCATGCAATGACTCAATATTTGAGTTTTCAAAATATTAACAGCTGATCCGAACTGTTAAACATGATTTTCATATGAATATGTACTTGCAAACCAAATTTTACACTCTTTATAATTTTTTACTATTTTTTTAGATAGGTAGAAGATCACTTGATCTGAATGATAGAATTTTCAGATCAAGTGATTTTCTACTTATCTAAAAAAATAGTAAAAATGTAAAATTTGATTTGCAAGTATATACTCACATGGAGATCATGTTGAATTGTTCGCATAGACTGTTAAATTTTGAAAACTCAAATATTGAGCCGTTACACGGAGGCCTTCTATGCTATGCGTAGCATATTAGCATTTTCTTTTTTATATGATAGATAAAAAATCATTCGGATTCCATCTTTTAAACCGTAGGAAACTTTCGGATCCAATGTGTGTATTTTTTTTAAATGATGACTGATTTTTAAAAAAGAAAGATTGCTGAAACTTTTTTGGAAATAGTAGGCGGAATTTTTTGAAACAGGAAAGTAGTTGAATTTTTTTCAAAAATAGAGAAATATTTTCTCAAACAGAATAAACTACTTTCGGATCCGGAAAAAAAATTATCTGAATTTCTTTTTCACATCCATCTATGGCATAAAAAAAATATAGTTTTCAATTATTATATAATAATAATTTCTAAAAGTAAAAAGATACCCCTTATAATGTGCGCTATGTAACAGCGTAGCTTCAATTTCTGTGTCAATCTAAATAATATATAAAATTCATATCCAATAAAAACAAGAAGAAAATATTAAAAAAAATATTAATACATTGAAAACAAGTCGAACACTTCAATTTATTAATTTATTATTTTTTTGCGCAAGTTTGGAGTTCATCAAGAAAAGCGGTCCAATCGATAAATTCTGAAAAACGTGATTTGAAAGCCGAGTAACGGCCATAATATTGACACGTAACCCTTAGGGGCCCTCCTAGACTGCCACGTCAGCCTGAATTTTGGGAACCGGTATCCTCTCAGGTATTGCACTATTATTGTAAGGATCACTTACTTTACGGTTTGAGATTAAATCTCAACCGGCTTGAAATTCGGGTCACTGTAGGGGCCCTATTTTTTGGCTTTGAGATTCGTGCCAAGTTAAAAAGTACGGTTCAGATCTAGTAATTGTAAAAGATTCCCTTATCAGGTATTGGAGAGGATGTGAATTCGAATTTTGGACGAGCGCAACGTTCGCTGCGGATTTCATAGCAAACTAAACGCTCCCTCCAGTTAAATCTTGACCATCAATTTTCAATCGAAGGTTACATATTGAGGCCAGACTCCAGGAATCCAATCCCTTGATGAAATTATGCGGGCCCTACCACGTGCCCTCCGTTTACCACCGTATTATCTGCTGTTTTTCTGCGACTATGTTGCGTACGAGAAACAGAACAGAGTCGTTTTGAAGTTTTAAGTTTTAACCCCATTTAACTTCTTACAAGGACCCGCCACATAAATTACTGTACAGACTGAATTACTCACAATTTAATAGAAACACAAATTGGGTGCACCCAATTTTTCATCCTTATCCTGGAATCCTGGTTCAACTTTCGAAACGGTTTCGGGTCTCGACGAGAAAACTTTGTAGTGGTTCTATCATCACATTTATTTCCTGAACCTGTACACCACTATTCTCGTGCGTTTTCGACGTCGACATTTGTTTTTTTACACCGGGTCCATACAAGATATTCTTGTGTACATTTTTAGAATTTGTCGCTTTCTCCACGGCGTCCAGGCCATCCCTTTCGTGTCAAAGTGGGGCCAACATTGTACGACCCTACATGATCGCCATTTTCCCGTGGCGTGCATCTTTCCCTCCAAATGGGACTAAGTCCTCGGGGACTTCAATGCTTGTACTCTAGGGATCGTTCATTTAAGCCTAAGACCGGGTTCACGGAATATTATACTTTTCGTCGATCTTCCTTGTTTCTAGAGACTACGATTGAAATTTGTTTCAGATTTGTCACTGGACTTGGTCTGTACATTATGTTTAAATCTTGACTCACTGATTTGTGGGACCTCCACTTGATTAGAGAGAGATAATTGCGAATGGTCTATATAATAAAAGGTTTCAGATAGACGTAGTTTTTCTTTGGACTATCTTTGTGTAGCCACACATGTCGCTGTTTCTCTATTTAAGTCCCTAAAGATGAGAGAGAAAATCAGGGCACATACTCAGTGCTCTGTTTTCTCTTGCGCGATATCGGTGAAGCTCGTTGGAGACTTTCCTTATTTTGAGGTAATCTCTTTAAATCCTTGAAATTTGTTTTTAGGTTGAATCCTTTTGCCTGAGATTGTTTGTTTCCTTTTGTGTTAACTCTTTTTGCTCGAAATCATTCTTCTTATGAATATGAGGGTTTGACCTTTTAGGATGATCATTCTAAAGGGAAGTTTGATTTTAAGGAATTCTTGGTATTATTTTGACTTTGATTATTGAAGTTTGTGTACGTATCTTCCTGCTTCGAGCTTAACAGTGTTTGAACACTAAAATTTGCTTTTCAGCTACAATTTCCTTCACACAACAATCAGGTCCTTTGTAAATTGTTAAGAAATTTCTTTAGGATAACAGGAATAAACTTTTCTTAGTGTAAGCAACTACGAGGAGTTGTTTAAAAAATTAAGCAAGGGGTGGAAAGCAAAGAAAAAGAATAACTCGAGAGCTTCTGATTTTATAAGCTTGTCTTCTTTTTCCCTCAACTTCGTACCGAATCTTCTCAGTCAATGGCGTACTTACAGGAAAAGCTCTTGACATTGTTGCTTTTATTATTTCCTAATGTAATCAATTTTGCATGTTAGCTTGTAGAAAAGTTCCCGTCTTGTGTAGTGTGAACTAATTAGATTGATGGTTGCTTCTTTAATTCATCGGTAGTGTGTAATCTCTAACTTTCTAACATTTTTTTTTTACTTTCTTAATTTCGTTTTTATTAAGTTTTTCTTTTTCTTTTTCCCCAGTTGCTTTTGGCTTTGTAACTTGCTTTGTTTCCTTCCTCACTTATCTTTTGTTGGATTGTAAAATAGAAAAACATTAGGCACAACTAATGATTGTTCTCTGTTTGATGATCAGAATTGAAGATGGTGTGTGAAAGGCCTTTAACAGGAGGGCTTGACACGTGGTTCCAGACTCTCATAGTATCTAGTGAGAAGGGGAAATCTGACAAGGCAGGGGCCGTCCTGTCAGGATGGAAGGACCTCCCCTTAGAGCTCCTCGTGCGAATTGTATCTTTAGCAGATGATCCCCGGATGGTTATTGTTGCCTCTGGTGTGTGTACTGGTTGGAGGGATGCCTTATGCTTAGGCACCACCAATCTCTCATTCTCTTGGTAAAAATCTCAATTAGCTTTTTGGAATTGCTGTCAATCCAGCCATGATTGGTACGAGAAGACTATGCTTTTATTGGGAAGCTTTTTCTCAATTTTAGATAACATATTAAATAGTTTAAACTAAAGGACAGAATACTTGGTTAGTGGGTTTTATTCCATATCCTTCAATGTATTAAAGGAGTTACTATAATGAAAAAAGTACAGTGCATATTAATATTAATGGAGAATCTTGTTATCATCATGCCTGTAAAGCTACCTCAAAGTTTTGTTAGTAAGCATTGTCATACCTAGGAAGGGCTCTGATTAAAAGCTTTAATCTTGCATGGTTTAGTAGCATTAGTTGATTAAAAAACCTGTAAAATACCAGTTATTCAGTCTCTTAATTATTGATTGTTTTTATAAAAATTGATTTGCAGGATCCCAAATTATTTAATTTATTTGTTATAGGCCTATGTCCTTAATGTTGGCAGGTCTTCAAATTTTGCATATTATCACCAATACTGGTAATTCTTGACAAAGATTGGACTACAGTTTTAAATCTATTACAGCTATAAACAATATTTAGAGTAGTTTCAGCAACAAAGCCACTCAAATGTTTTAAGTAGAATCTTTCTGGTCCCTCATGAACCAAGGGCCCTATGGTGGGGCCCTAAGATTGTCCGCCCGGCGACATTCATATTTGCTTTTTCCTTCATTTTGTTGGATAGCACAACATTGTTAATTATCTTTTCTAACAACTAAATAGTTGAATATATATTGTATTTATCAGTTATTTGTATAATTCCTTTTCTCATAGGTGCAACCTGAATATGAATAATCTGGTACAATCACTCGCCCCAAAATTCACCAAAATAGAGGTGTTATCCCTTCGCCAGAATAGACCTCAGCTTGAAGATGGTGCAGTTGAGGCTGTTGCCAATAACTGCCACGAGCTGAAGGATCTAGATCTTTCTAGAAGCTTCCGGCTAAGTGACAGGTCCCTATATGCCCTGGCTGATGGGTGTCCCCACCTGACAAGGCTCAACATCAGCGGGTGCTCAAACTTCAGTGACTCAGCACTTGTGCATCTGACGGCGTGTTGTAATGAGTTGAAGTATCTGAATCTGTGTGGTTGTGTCAGAGCTGTCTCTGACAGGGCTTTACAGGTTATAATCTTCTCCTAGTATATTTTTTCTAGGCATCTGATAACTGAGTAATTAATGATTCCAGGGTTGCCAATTTTCATTCTCAAATTGGAACTGAAGAAAAAATCAAGTGTTCAATTCTATTACCTGGAATGTACAGACCAAATCAGGTTTAGTTATAAGAAATTTATTTGATAACATATTTTACCTAGATATAATAGGTACCAACGGAGAAAGGTTAGAAACTGTTGTGTGCTTTATATAGAGCTAGAATGAAAGCCTTAATTTACCAGTTTCAATATATGAAACAGGCTTTTGCCTTTTTAAAAAGAAAGAATGAAAGCCTTAACTACATAAATGAAAGCACATGCATTATAAAATTATGCCAGTATAAATACCACAAAAAAGAATGGAAGGCTTTACTTTTGTTATAAACTCACTGTACTATGAAATTATTTTATTATATGATGACTAACAATGCAACACAAATGTGTATGCAGGCAATTGGACAAAATTGCAACCAGCTACAGTCTCTTAATTTGGGTTGGTGTGAGTCGATCACTGACAAAGGTGTTGTCTGCTTGGCATCAGGCTGTCCCAATCTCCGTGCACTGGATTTATGTGGCTGTATCCTAATTACAGGTACTTGTATATATTCTGTCATCTCTCTTCACAAATTACACCCAATATTTACTTTATTGGCGCTGTTTGAAAAAAATTCTTATTTTTTGGAAAAAATTCTTAATTCTCCCTTTTTTTGGTGCTACCACCAAAATTTTGATATTCTTAAATGGACGCCACCCTTCTCACTGCTGTGAACATACATATTTTGGTGGTTGGGAAATACCACCCGACCTATACTGCGATTCCTTTTTTTTTTTTTTGAAGTAGAACTATGATTCCTTTTAATACCAAGGAAATAGGCTTTATCTGAATGAATGTTGAAGACACACTCCTATGTCTTCCATCTTCTATCTTTCAAATTGGGATAGTAACTCTTTCATTAGGGGTTTTAGCTTGATGCAAGTTGAATGAGTTTAAATGAGAGATCAAGACAAGGGTAATCTTGCCATCTTGGTCATATTGGGGTTTATGGGGAAATAAATGTGGGTGAATTAGACAAACTTGCTAAATTGTCTTATGTATATTTATTGAAGTTCTCTTTTTTTCACAGATGAAAGTGTTATTGCACTGGCTAATGGTTGTCCCCACCTCAGATCCCTCGGCCTGTACTACTGTCAGAACATAACTGATAAGGCCATGTACTCTCTTGCCAACAGCCGTGTTACAGGCAAGCGTGGGCCCACTATCAGGAAAAGCACCGAGGAGAAAGAAGGCCTCGCAAATCTCAACATAAGCCAGTGCACGGCCTTGACCCCTCCAGCAGTTCAGGCTGTGTGCGATTCATTTCCTGGGCTGCACACCTGTCCTGAGAGACACTCTTTAATTATAAGCGGGTGCCTTAGCCTTACCTCGGTGCATTGCCATTGTGCAGTGCAGGCTCACCGGACTGGCCGGGTCTTGATGTCTACTTACCATGCGTATTAGACGGTGCTGGAGCGCGTGTTGTTGGGTTCCTTGGATGTGTACTTGTGAGTAGTAGCATGAAAAGATTTGTGTAACTGAAGCTTGTGTTTTTTGATGTATTAATCAGGACTGATGGATGATGACTTTTTAAGCTGTGTTTTGTGTTCTGTGAATGTGGCACCTTAGCAGCTTTGTGGGTTTTATTTCTTATGTTTGCACGAATGTTGGGTGGATCATGCTCTAATTGTAGTGCTACAGATTTCAAGTAAAAAGATAAAGGCAAGCATTTAAAAGATACGAGGGATTATTCTACAATGGCTATTTTGATAATTTTAATAATGAATTCATAAAAAGATGCCAGTGAAATTACAAATTGGAAGGTGAATCTACTAGTATAAGTATGTTGTTTGACATATAGATGGTTTAATAAATGAAAGTTATATAGTCAGGTTCAGACTTAATATCAAATTAAATATAGTTACGATGACCCAACCAAACAATCCAAGTTCCAGCAGCTGTTTTATCAGAGGATGGAGGCTGCTGGCTGCTGCTAAAACACTCCCAGTTATACCTTTTTTTTTTTTTTTTTTTTTTTTTTTATTTCTTCTATGGGTGTGTTAATGATTTATGAGTGAGTCTATGGTACTATGCATATTACGATTTGGTATCGTGTTATGGTTCTATATTCGAGTTTTTAAATCCTAACGGTCGATCCGAACCGTTCATCTTGTTCTCCATATTAATATGTGTTTGGAGACCAAATTTTACATTTTTTGAAATTGTTTTACTATTTTTTTAGATTTATTGAAAATCACTGTTTTTGGATGGTCCAGAATTTTCAGATCAAGTGATTTTCTAAATATCTAAAAAATAGTAAAAAAATTTTAAAAAAAATGTAAAATTTGGTCTCCAAACACATATTAATATGGAGAACAAGATGAACGGTTCGGATCGACCGTTAGAATTTGAAAACTTGAATATAGAGCCGTAGCACGGTAACAATCCGTGATATGCATAGTACCATAGACTCACTCATGATTTATTATATTAGAGAAAGAAATGTCTCTCTTTTTTTCTTTTTCCAGACTAATTTTAGATTGACATGGTTTCTGGCAAAATGAACTACCATATAATTGGAATTACGTTTACTTCCCTTCCAAAACAAAATTCCAGTAATCTAATCAAAATCGATAATAGTATATGGTGCGATTAATTAAGGATGAACTAGTATTCCAATTTAATACGTGACTATGCCGGCCTCAGATAAGACAATGTGTGTTGCAAAAGTGGTAAATTTGTGCACAGAATCATATCTAAAATCGTTTAAATTCATGCAGTTCTAAATTCTTCTGTACGGATTTAATGTAGATGAACGAATATAATTGAACTTTGAATACAATTCTGTCCAAAATTGTTGTTCAAAGCCTATTTTATATGGGGTGCAAATTTTAACAGCGCACCTTTTACTTCGCACAGTGCAGTGCAGTCCTCAGCACTGTGTCAGTCAAAATCGGAATTTGTATCACCTAGGTAACAGAAATATTATGTTTAGATCTGAACCGTCCAATCATAATCCGCACGGCTATTCAAGTTGCTCCGTTCATTCCACCTGTGCCGGATGGTCCGGATTCTGATCGGAAGGTTGTGATTCAAACAAAATATTCTGTTACCTCATAGGATATGGATTCGTCAAAATCGGGCTGTTAAAATTCAGTCTTTTATACGGGCAGCGCCTGAAGGGCACAAGGCTGATGTCACGTCCGGTACGGCTATGCCTTGCCAGTATAAACCTTTTTGACACAGGGCCTTACCAGTATAATTAATTGTTGTCCATAAACCATAATCATATTTTGAGATGTCAATGAAATCCTGAGATGAGAATTGTGATTGCAGATGATCATATTCCTATGAAGTTGCCTGTTTGTACGCTGATATAATCATTTCCTTAGATTGGCACATATCTCGCAAGAGTGGTTAATTAAATAATTTGATAAATATGACAAGCTTATATTTTGTTCTACCAATTACGAGAGCGTACATTGACAGATTGACATCATTTTTTTGCTGGTATTTCGTTAAACTAGCCATTAATAGATAGATGATGCATGGAGAAAGCAGGTGACAGTTGGCATGCCTTCACAGTCCAGATGCTTTCAAATAATTAATTACCTAAAAATGAAAATTCCTGCAAACTCCAACCAGTGATTTATATTTCGAGATTGCAGAGAATCCGGTGGAGACAACCACCAATAACAAATTCCTGGTTTTTAGCAAAATTCACACATGATGTAAGTTTTTCTTCTCTATATAAGCATTGCTAAAGTCTACAAAAACTCCAACCATTATTGGAGACTGATATTACAAGGTCAAACTCCTATAGCTCCACCAAAAAATAAAAAATTCAAAAATGAAAATGAACAGCATAAAGAATATCATGTGTACCGTTTTGTTATTTCTTCTTGCATGCACTGTAAGTGCTCATGACAAAGCTCCCGCAGCAGCAGGAGCAGCTCCTGCTGCCAGTGCTAAAGCGTCAGGTAGCGGCACCTTTGATGTAAAAGACTATGGCGCGGTTGCTGATGGAAAAACCGATTGTACAGCAGTGAGTAATTATATATTATTTACTTTTTTATTCAAATTGTTTCACACATATAGTGATCAGGACTTGTATCAGAACACAGTTACACCTAGTTAGGAGCCATTACAATTTCACCCATACATATGGATTGATTATTACATGTTATACATTTAAAAATATGATATATATACATTCAGTTTTTAGCTCATGTTGTTATTTGGTGATGGATCTAATTATTCATGGATAGATTCAAGCAGAATGAATGTGGTCAATTGATCTTCATTTTATTTCTTTTAAATATTTGTATTTCTGTATGATCTCTTATATAATTTAGAGTAAAACGTCATGAGTATTGTATAAGTGATCTCTATTTTTTGTATTAATTCTTTTATATAATTGATTCTCTATATGTATTTGATCTTCATAGTTTGAAAATTTGACTGTCCTTGTAATTATTAATAGGGATTCCAAAAGGCATGGACCGAGGCATGCGCTGCAACAGGAAACCCTACAATTGTGGTGGCTGCTGGGTCGTACCTGCTCGGGCCTATCCGTCTCGAGGGACCATGCAAGGCTCCTATAACAATTCAGTTGAACGGTAATTTGTTAGGATCAACCAACCTCGGTGCTTACAAGGAAAACTGGGTTGAATTTTATCACGTCACCGGGCTAACAATCACTGGAACTGGTACCTTCGACGGACAAGGGGCGTCGACTTGGCCTAGCAACAAATGCAGATCAGGTGGAGAGTGCAAATGCTTTCCAATGGTGAGCTTCAATGTTAATTCTTCTGAAATTTATTTTAATCTAAAAAAGATCAATTATTGTTCATCAATAAATTATAATATACATTTAATTAAGACAAGGGTTCAAATGTCTCCATTTTTTGCTTCCATGTCTCCACCTTTCTAATTTTCTAATGACAAAAATTCTAGAATTTATAAATCAAAATAAAACTTTTTATGATTTATACTATTTTATCTACATAAAAAAATTATCTCTTTTAAAAATTAACATCTAAAATTTATCCACATTGGTGTATTTTTGCAAGCTCTCTATACAAATAAAAACAAAATTAAAATGCTGTGATCTTTTACGTGTGCATAAAAAAATGACATATTTAACTGTTTTATTTTGATACTTAAATTTTAAGTTATTATAGTCCTAAAACTGAAATTGAGACATGATGGAGACACAAAAAATTATTAAAAGCATTTGAACCCTCTCCTTAATTGAAACTCTTAACATAATCCATACAGTATGATCTCACATAAAATTGAAGATTTAATTATTTCCTTTTCATTTTTGTGTGTTTAATTTGTATTCAGTCCGTGGTGTTTGCCTTCATCGAAAACGGGGCCATTCGTGGCATAAAATCACTCAATAGCAAATACTTCCATTTCAACATCTTCAGTTCGAAGAACATCGAGATTAGCAATGTCGGCATCACTGCTCCAGAGGACAGTCCGAACACAGACGGCATTCACTTAGGTGATGTCTCAAATGTCACCATTACAGACACAACTATTGGCACAGGCGATGATTGCATCTCCATTGGTCCCGGAAGCACTGATGTGACGATAACAGGTGTCCACTGCGGTCCTGGACATGGCATCAGCATAGGCAGCTTAGGGAAATACGCGAATGAAAAGGATGTCAGCGGTATAACGGTGAAAGGTTGCACCTTAACCAAAACCACCAATGGACTTCGGATCAAGACCTTCCAGAACAATCCTTCTCCGGTGAAGGCAGACAAAATCCATTTCGAGGATATAACGATGGATCATGTGACCAACCCCATCTTGATCGACCAGGAATATTGTCCCAACAATAATTGCGGCGGTGTAAGTGATCTATCTATATATCTATAAAAAATTCTTTAATGAAAAACACTAATTTTGAAAAAAAATTCAAAAAATGTAAATTTTGGTCTAGTACCTGAGGTACCACCTCACTCATATCCGAGTCTGTGTTCCCCCAGGTACCTGAGCCGGTACAATCTCATCTGATTCAAATTAGATCTGGTGTCTATTAAAACGACAAGGGATCTGCTCTGAGATTCGTGCAAAGTAAAAAGAACGGTCCAGATTTGACACTTACATCTCAGGTACCTGGGGTAATACGGATTCCTCATATGCTGCATGCATTACCTTAAGAATATAAACAAGTTGAAAATATAATAAATCTAATAAATTAAACTCAGTATATATATATGACTAATTTATAGTCGAAATCATTGAAGAGGTAATATATATTTAGGACTTAATTATGTGTAACAACTGTTCTCTTCACATTATATATATACAGGTTTCAACGGTCGCTATACAAGATGTCACATTTACAAATATCAAAGGCATATCGGCGAATGCTCAGACAGTTACTATAAACTGCAGCCAAAAAGTGCCATGCTCACAGATTTCTCTGTCAAATATCCAAGTAACTTGCCCTGCTGGTGCTACTAATGTCACATGTTCTAATGCAAAAGGTCAAGCTGATGGAACTGTCAAGCTGCCTTGTTTCTAAGTATTCGATCCATCTTCAATAATTATATATGTTCGCCATTGCGAAGATTTTTCCAATTTATAGCTAGCCTAGGCACTATTGTGTCTAATCTTGAATTCATTTGGAGTTGATATATATATGATGTATGCACTGCCATTACTCTAATTACAATATTACTTAATATATATACGAGATGAATGCATATGAATTATTAACATTTTTTTTCAAGAGTTGGACTTTTCTTTATATATTCATTTCTTTGGTTAAATATTGTTAAGGTCTCATATGGTCCCCATGTATCATACAAAGTTTACAGTTTAATTACACTTGTGGACCTAGCTAGCTTCATGCTTAATCCTCTAATCATCGTAAATAAATCACATACTCCTGACCTTCGTGATTGGTACAAAATACTGGTAATTCTAGACTGATTCATACTGATACCTTGTGTATCGATTATTCTATTAATTAATATCGGGTGTTGCAACGTGTTGTGGTTCTTGTTGTCAGACATTAGCTCTTGTTCATTCTAAAGCATTCATAATGGGATAATTGGAAGTTTGACTCTCTGATTTTAACACAATAAACAAATCGAAGTGAAGGAGAAATGAAATACAGGAGGGATATAATTGGAAATATAAACTTTAAAGTGTGTGAATTAACTATAAGGATAAATAAGAAAGAATTAGAAGAGTTGATGGGTAAATATAATATATTGAAGTCTTAAATATATATTACCTCTTCAATGATTTCAACTATATATTTAGCAAGAAGTATCAGATATTGTAATACAAATTAACAAGTTTAATATAAGCACCAATAAGTGTTGCTTGAAGCGTTGAATTAGAGAAGCTTATTATAATGTCCTGTTATTTGTGATTCTAGTAAACAATAATTTTTTTTTTATAAATTTGTAAAATTTAGAAATTCCGAAAAAGAATTTGTATTCTTTTAAATTGGTTGTACTCTTATAATTTTCTCTATGTTTTCATATTTTATCTTGTAATTAACTTTCTTAAACCATTAATCAATATAATTTTGTGTAACTTTCAAAAATATGTTGTTGAATTAAAAATAAAATAATTTATTAAAATAGGAACTGAAATAAATATAATTTAAAACATAACTTAAATAACAAATTCTAAGTTAAGAAATTACTTAATAACAATCTCAAATCATATAAAAACAGTTTTAAGCCTGTTCAACTAAAAATAACTAACGCCTCTAAAATAGACTCCATATTTACCTCCATTAAATAAGGCCGAAGATCTTAAATAGCCTCCAGATGTAATTTAGGTCAACAGATCTTTGCAGAGTAATTAAACTAGATTGATATATTACGGGTAATACTTGATAACTTTCACCTTCTTTTCTTTCAATGGTTGATTGTTAGCTAAAAACTTCTATTATTTCTTTCTTTTATCAGGTTTTACTATCTCTTTTTAACTTTTGGTTTCTCGTTCCAAAACCCTAATTGAAAAAATAAAATCCATATGTTTACCTCGCAGAGGATTTCAAGGTTTTACCAGTGTTGTAAATTGTGGCGGCATAACCCGCATATAAAATCTCATGCATTCAAGTTCATGCATGCAGTTTGAATATACGGGTACATACAAGGTCCATGTGGACTTGAAAAAAAATCTAAAAATTATTTTGTATTGGAGATCTATAACCTTTATATAATATGATAAAAAAAACAAACTACTAGATTAAACAAATCTTTAGATATAAATTACTTTTATTTTATCTATATTTCTTTAACAAAGCATAGTAAAACCACATATGTACTTCTGCATATGTGGTAGCATACCGCATATGTAGTATGCAGTGGCTTTCTGCATACATGAACAAAACCGCATTTTACAACTCTGGGTTTATAAGGTATATGTGAAAGATTGAATTGGTTACTCTCTTCGATTTGTTTAGGCGGGTCTCTCCTCTCGTGTATACGTGACATTTAATTACTGATCATAAAATAACTTCTTTTGTACTTTAGTAAATGGTAATTAAAGTTAGTGTAGACATGATAGCTAAGGTAACTCGTCATTTTAATTGGAACAAAATTATATTATGGACCCTTTGTTTTTTTTTTTTTTCTTATTTGGAAATTGTGGTTGACAAAGGTGGGAAGCTGAATCACTGTTGTACTTTTAGTAATTGGGATATGTATTTTTTTTTTTTATAATTTAAATATGTTCATCTTAAAGTTCGTTGTTTTATGTTCTGCAAAGCAGGATCGTGCAAGGAGGTGTTTGAATAAATACTTTTTTTTTGTGAAGAGGAAAGATGATGAATATCAAGGCACGTGGTAGTGAGGAGAATGACATCATTGATAGAATTAGTAGCTTGCCTGATGATATTCTCATGCATATTTTATCATTTCTTAGTACAAGAAATGCCGTACAAACATGCATCTTGTCAAAAAGATGGATAAATACGTGGGCTTTTGTGCCCGATATGGAATTTGATATTAAAGAGTTTGGGTTGCCAAAGTTTATTGATGATAATATCACTGTAGAATCTGTGATCAAATTTGAACTACTTGTGAAAAATGCGTTGGACAAACGAGAGATATCTCATGTTAAAAGATTTCGACTTTGGTTGGATTACAAGGTTTTTTGGCCTCGCACTCAAGCAATTGTCGATTGTATTGGTGATGTGATGAAGTTGAGACCTCGAGAGTGCTTAGTCGAAATGGGTTCGTCTGAAAATTTGAATTTAAACAATGATCTCATTTTCACTTGTGCATCACTAATATATCTCCAGCTGTGGATCTTTACAAAATTGACGAATCCTTTGGTAGCTCTAGAACCCAATTCAGTAAACCTTCCTTGTCTTAAAACCCTTGTACTTCTTGGTGTTAGAATTAATGATAACTCTTTCAAGACGCTTTTATTGGGTTGTCCCCTGCTTGAAGAGTTAACACTAAAACATTGTGATATCGGCATCATTGAGATATGTTCCAACACTTTGAAGAAGTTAGTTCTTCGTACTTGTTATTTTTGTGTAATGAGATTACATATTTCCACGCCTAATCTTCTATATTTGGATATTTATGTCTTCTATATGAAGGAAATTATGTTACTAAATATGTCATCGTTAATTGATGCGTCCATCTATAATCTTCGTTGGTATGATCAGGATAAGTATGTTACTAGAGGACCCAAGCTTATTCAGAGTTTTTCAAATGTCAAAAGCTTACGGCTTGAATTCGTTTGCCTCAAGGGAGAGGTACGTACTTTCTATTTTTAAAATATTGGAAACAAAAATCTGCATTGCTTTTACTTTTGCATATGCTATTTGTTGGCCTTATTTTAGATACTTCGGAATTAACGAAACCCTGCTACTTCTGTTATATATATATATGCACTCTATATATTGTTTATCCAATTAAGTCCGATACATATATACCTATATTGTTTACTAGGACATTTATTACTAACTCCTAACTCGCAGCCTACAAGGGCTTTTCCCATGCTACAACAAAATTAAAATATCATCAGTTAAATTGATTAGTTCTTGATGTTATCTCCATAAATACACAATGATTTTTGTTTACAATTGTAATTCGGATACAAACAAAATACTTTAGTGAACATGATATAAATTTGTTTGTGGTTCTTGCAGGGAAACATGTCCTATAACTATAATAAGCATACAAAGTAATTAGCTTTATGATTTTTCTTTTTTTGTATTTTCTTTGGAACATAGTTTTAATTTCACGCTTTAATGAAAATAGGTACAAAAGAAGGATTTTTCTAATTGCCCAGTCTTCATCAACTTGCAGCACCTTGAACTAGCGAGTTGGGGTAGTTTCTTTGTCTTTGATCTCACAACATTTTTCATCCATCACTCCCCTAAACTACAAGAGTTCACCTTAAAAAACAAAGCTGATGTAATCTCTCTCTCTCTCTCTTTTGAAAACTAATCTTAATTTCTCTATCGGTACTTGTTAGTTTTTCATGCCTCAATTAAGAGAGAAACAAAACCAAAGTCAATTAACGAAATGGTAGAAAATCCAAATTAATCTAATAAAAAAAATGAGAAGCTTCAAATATATATATATGGTCAATGAGATAATCCTATAAATGGACTAATTAGAAAGTTAACAATATAGTAGTAAAGTCCGTATAATTAATATCATATGCTATTCATATTGATTCCTTGTAGAATGATATATGATCAATGAAACATATATATGTAACTTATTTTATTACCACTGAAGGTATTGGACATGGAACTTTTAGAAGAGGAGACAACTACGGAAGAACCGAGAGATACATTAGTCCAGCGGGAGTTTCTTAAGACAGTTAGAATTGTAGGATATAAAACTGATGATGGATTTGTTGATCAGCTAATCAACAAGTTGCTTCTCCATATTAAGATCATTGAAAATATTATTATTGATTTAGAAGATATATAGTTGTCCATGGGAACTTGGAGGAGCTTTTATACATGACTCAGTTGTATTATTATCATCTAATTAATATGTAATATGTTGTGGGTGTATGCATGACTCAGTTGAAATTAATAATATTGTGCATCTAATATATATGTTGTGGGGGACTGGGGGTATGACTCAGTGGTACTAATATTATCTAATATGTAATATATTGTGGATGCATAACTCAGTTATACATTAATTAATATCATTTAATATGTAATATGTTGTGAGTGTATGATTAGGTTGTATTAATATCGTATAATGTAACATCGGTTGATCCTTGTTGACTGAAGACCACTCCATCGATCACATCATATAATAAATCTATACATTAAATAATTTAATTCAAAATATAGTAAATATATAAATATATCAAAACTAGATTTATAGGGGTGAAAACGGAGCTGATAGTGGTAAAACTATATTCATATCCTTTTTTAATTTTTCTGATACGGATATGAAGCGGATATCAGACGAATACGGATACGGGTCCGGATTAGATTGGATATTTATTAATATAATATAAAAAAAATATTCAAGTTCGTAATATTTATCTAATTATAATGGTAAATAACATAAAATTTTCATAATATATATTAAAATATATGGTATAACTACTATTTGAATACATATAATTGAAATGTAAAACTATATCATTATCCTTATCCACACGGATATTCACGGATATTCAAATATCAGATATTCACATCTAAATTTTTGAATACGGGTTGAATACGAATCGGATATTATCCATACCGTTTTCACCCCTAATTAAAACACATCATATACCTAATATCGAAAAATCATGATTATAATTTTTTATCAATTGTTTAAAATTTTTAATACCTATAAATTATAACTAAATAAAATGATGTAAAATGTCGTAAAATTAATTTGGTCATAAATTACTAATTAAGAAACTTTATAAAATGTTGAATAGATCAATTTTATCATAAGTTACTTAATAAAAAAATATAATATAATACAAATCAATCTACATATAATATATATGTACAAATAAAGAAAATATAATCATATAAAAAATTTATATTTATTAATTATGAGGATACAAATTAAAATAGCAGTTATTCCTACTCTTATAAAACTAACGGCAAAACTTGTACGTCCATATTAATGAGATAGGAGTAGCTACGATGGGCATTAGATCTACTTTTAGGTTCAATTAGTTCTAACATTGTACGATTAGTATTAAGATAGGTACGCACATAAATTGATACAAACTCGCACGGATTTTAATACGGAACGCATGAATATTAATGCAATCTAATGGTCACTACACCCATCGAACCAAAGTAGGTCCAATGCCCTGGACATCGAACCTACTCTTAACTCCATATTAATAGACTGTTGTTGAATAAACACACAAATTTGAAGGTACAATTGGACATCGGACCTACTATGAACTCCATATTAATAGACTGTTGTCGAATAAACGCAAAAATTTGAAGGTACAATTGACACTCGCGGAGTTGCAGTTGCTGCTAGCTTCGTCCTATTTTTCTCAAATTCTATATTCGGTGATTGATAGCAAGCAAATAACGATGCTTCAATCCTCTCTTTGTAAAGTCACCACTCCTTGCATAAGAGATTTGCCATCGTATGCAGGGGCAGACACAGAATTTCTGTCAGAAAGAGATAGGAATCAGATTCAAATAGTTTATAGGGTTCAAACTTATTAACTAATCGGATAATAGATAAAAAAAACAATCAACATATATAATAAAAAACAATAAAAATAACATACTCTTACATAATAAAAACAACAAAATAATATCATTTTATATATTAAAAAAAAAGTTAGTTTGGATCTGTAAATTTCTATAAAATTTATATAAAAACAACACAATTTTTCATTATCAATAATTTTGAATTAGTGTGGTGAGATTTTCAGTTCCAGAGAGGAGCAAAACAATTTTCAGAGATGAACAAAGTGACACCGAATCTGTATTTTTCCACTTCATTTCAAAATTTAGAAGGGGGCAATTGCCCCCCTTTGGTTTAAGGTGAGTCCACCCCTGACCGTACGTACGTAGCAGAATACATACTATTATGCAGTAATTTTTCTAGCACTGAATCAAGAGCAGATTTTAGACTTAGTCAAAAATAACCAAGTCACCACTATTAGAATCAGAGTTAAATTTATGGTTGTAAAAAGAGTATCTCATCGGTAATCTGATGCAAGAAGCATTATCTGTGCATCTATATATCGACACAAATTACACCATCAATGTTCTATCCGCACCTAATACTTGTATCCCCGTGGGCCTGTGTGATGACAGAAATCTGTATATCTAATAAAAAGTTATAATCCTGTTTTTTATACGAATCAGATTATAAGCGTATAATCCTATCGAGGTATAATCAGATGTTGATTCACATGGAATTATTGCTTTAGAGTCTTCAGCGATCAGATCTTAATATCTCGAAAGGCTAGACAAAATATAGAATTTAGGGTTGTTGTTTTGATCTTTAAATTTGCCGAAAATTGAAAGTAAATATTTAGTAAATAAGATAATAGCTAAGGTGAACTCAGGGGCGGAATACAGTACAATCTGGGGGGTGCTAAGGCACTCCTGTCATTTCAAAAAATGTTTATCAAGTATACATATGTTCAAGTGAATTTCACTTTTTATATATAGAAGCCCCGTATGTAATATTAGAAATTTATAAGGTCTTAAAGGAAAATTTTGAAAAGCAAAGTTCTGACCGTTTTTTTCAAATCTTGCATGGTACTAAATTTTTCGTACCTTATTTCCATGTGCACTCTTCGATTTCCGCACCATTTATATTAAATAAAAAGATAATTTTTTTTGCTTTTGGAAATTTGCAAAGTTGTCAACTCACTGTCTGTATGTGAAATCTTAGAATTTACTGTTTTTTCGGACATTTTTATTAATATTTCTAAAACAAATTAAAATTTTACAAATGTCCATGTTTTCAATTTTTTTTTTAAACATGTCCTGACTGCTTGGACTTCGAGCGACCCAAAATATCAAATGAGGCACCAGCCCCCGGGGCGCCCCATAAGACTAGTGAGGCGCCAGCCCCTCAGGCACCCCATATGTGTATGTTTTTTTTTAGAGAAATCTTAGTATTTTGATTTGAATAATTTTGTGAAAAAAAGGGTTTAGGGTTTATGTATATGTGTATGTGTATGTCAAAAAATAAAATATTATGTATATGTATATGTGTATGCCAAAAAATAAAATATTTGATATATTTACGGAGTGATGTCGTAAATTTTTATAACTTTGATTTTTTTTTTTTGGTGAACTATATGTATAATATACACATATACACATATAGTTCTAAAAATAGTTTAACATAGTTCAATAATAAAAAGTTCAACAGTACAATCAAAAGCGCAATTAAAGTTCATAACATAGTTCAAACCAAATAAATCAATTCGCATAAGCAAAATAGCAAGTTTGTCTGCCACCACGTCTGAATAAACCTAACAAACGACTAGTTCTTCTGGTATCAGTGGCAGGTGTGGCATTACTTGTAGAGGCTTGGCTTACAGGAGAAGGGGGTTGTCTTCTACCGGTTGCTTTAGCAACAACTCTGGCATTTTCTCTTTCGTTGTGTTCGTTTATTGCATCTAAATATAACAATGCAATTCAGTTAGTAATATAATTAAAGCATAAATAAATTTTGTACAATTCTATGTACCCGCCTTACGCTTGTTGGAAACAGAACGGCGAGCCCGATTTCCCGACGGTCGCCTATCACCCATCTCATCTATGGTCATTACAATACGCTTGTGTCTCCTCCTTCCCTTTCTTATCCATCCTTCCGAAGGGAGTATTTTATCACCGACATATGCAAGCCACTCACGCTGATCAGGATGAGAATGGAAAGACCCACCCCAAGTGGAAGCAAGGTAATCGGTGCGGTACATGTCAGCAACATAGTGATCCTCACAGTAGTTCCTTACTCGGCATACCGCCATCACGTGACTGCAGGGTATGTGACTTAGCCGGGGTCCTTGGCATGTATAGGTTACCACCCTGGCATCTCCGAATTTAACCACGTACTTGCAAGCCCTCTTGACAAATACTATAGTGCCATCTGGTTTACGGCTGGTAGGAACGTACTCATTTGGATTTTGCACTTCGAATTCTGTTCCATCATTACCCATCGGGATCACGGTCATAGTTGCACCTTTGTCCCTGTGTCGTCTTAGTTTCTCCTCCACCCTTGTTGAAAATGATTGGTTAATCCTTATTAATTTTGTGGCCTTAGCACGCCGTTCCTGAAACCAGGCATTTAACTTGTAGAATGTGTCCTCTACAACTGCAGCCACAGGCAACATCCGGCTTTGCTTGAATACTGCATTCAGCGACTCAGATTCGTTGGTGGTCATAATTCCCTAATGCCAACCTCCATCACGGGATTGATATATTTTCTCGTATGCTGGATCTTCGTTGACATCTCGGGGATTATTTTTGCCCACCTTTATTAAGTAAAGATTTGCCTTTGGCATGTACTACATGAAAAATAAGGAAATAGAATAATGCAAGTAAACAATTGTACTAAAAAAATTTGTTTTCTTAAAGTATAATAATATATGTAAACAATTGAAATACATGTACTGTTACATCTGTAAAAAAAAAAATTGTGTGACGTTTTAAAACGTTGTGTAACATTTTGCTCTGTAAATTTGATCCAAAAATAGCGATTATTTGAAGGCTGGATTCAATTAAAACTTTATAACGTTTTGATAAATGTTAGTAACGTTTTAATAAACGTTAGTAACATTTTATACACTATTTTTCGCGTTTCTCACCAGCTGAATCGTTATAACGATTTACCAAAACGTTATAACGTTTTATACAATGATTCTGAGGGTTTATTTGCCTAAATTATGTGTTTCTTCCTCTCCCACTTCATTTCCTTTCCCTGCCAGATGTGAGCTTCGCCCCTCCCCTCTTCCGTCGCCGGTGAGCCTACCGATCCACCCCACTCTCTCCTCTCTTCTTCTCGGTCCGTGAAACCCCACCACCCGCCCCCTCTCTCTCTTTTTCTGCCTTCCCTGCCCTTCCGCACCACCCCCTCCTCCTCTCTCGCTGACCCCCGCCACCACCACGAAAATCTCCCTCTCTTCTTTCTGACCCGTGGACCCCCTCTCCTAACTGATCTCTCTCTCTTTTTAGCATTTTTCCGCTAATTTCGAGAGAATTCGAAACCCTAGAAATTGGGGGTTTGTCCTTGTTGCTTGCGGGTGCTTTCTTACGGTTGCTATGGTGCTTGGTTGTGCTTGAGTGAGACGGCTGCAAGGCGAAACCCTTGAAATCGACCGTTCTCCTTTGACATCCTCTCTTTCGGGTAATTTCTAAAATAATTTCTAAAATTCTTTATTTGTGTCTTGATGAATCGATTAATGTCGTGGCACTTGAATTGACTAATTATCGAAGTACGGGTTGTTGATTTTCCCGACTCGATCGATTTGCCCGAATAAATAAAGTATAAGGGACTATATTACAAAATAATTTTTATTAAGGGTCTGAATTGTAAAATATATGACCATTGTGATTTGTATGAATTAAATGGACTAAAATATAAAAAATAATTTGTTGAAATGGTGGCCGGCCATGTATATGATTTATGAATTGGACTTTGATTTGGCATTTGTAATAAGATTATGGTAAGGAAAGTATAAAGAAAGTAATATCACTCAAGTAAGCAGACCGATCGTCGAACAAAAGAAATTAAATCAAGTATATATGATAACGTGATACGCTCTTTGAAATCAGGTGCGGGATTCTTGGACTTGTTTGATATTTCATTTTCAGGAATTAAACTGTTTATTCATTTGTCATGTTGAATGCTTAATTATTGCATATTTTGGAATTCATGTTGCATAAATGAGAATGATTGAATTGTTCGGTTAAGGTTATTTGGCATGTTGGTATGGTTATTAATTGATGAGTTCTATTAATTGTTCTATACGTGAATGAATCTGCCAGACCGACCTATTTAGGTGGCTGGATTAAGGTGACGCTGCTGACTTATGCATTGACCTGTTATGAATTTGCCAGACCGACCTATTTAGGTGACTGGATTAAGGTGATGCTGCTGACTTACGCGTTGACCTGTTACGAATTTGCCAGACCGACCTGTTTAGGTGGCTGGATTAAAGTGACGCTGCTAACTTACGCGTTGACCTGTTATGAATTTGCCAGACCGACCTGTTTAGATGGCTGGATAAGGTGACGGTGACCTATCCGTTGACTTGTTTAATGAATTTTGCAAGGCTGATAGCTGACTTTGGTTCTATTTGAATGAAATTGCAAAGTTGAGCAGTATGGCTGACTTTGATTCCGTGTGATTGCATTTTTGTCAAGTTGACCTGTATAGGTGACTTGTAACCAGACCTTAGGAAATGGTTAAGCCAAACAGCTACAGATGAGTGTTAGATAAAGGGTCCAGCTCGGTGGGCCATCTGTAGGTGCCAGTAATCCTACAAATGTGGGTTTGATAAAGGGTCCAGCTCGAAAGAACATCTGTAGTTGTTACAAGCCCTAATGAGTCGAGTTAGGCCAACTACGTGTTTATTTTGAAATTCACCTTAGAAATTCCGTAAACTGTGATTCGGTTTATTATTTGTTGTCGAGCATATTCATTCCCATTCCTTATTATTATGAATATGAATGGATTTGAATTGCTATGGCTTGGGTTTCATTTTTGAATATGGAGTTTGATTGCAAGTCCAATAATCTAACTCTCGCAAATTTCGCACTGAGAATTTATTCTCACCCAATCTCTTTGGGTCATTTTCAGGTTTATTACATGAATACAGAGAGACGGTTTTGGATTGCATTGGACAGCATAACCACATGAAATTGGGGATTCAGGTGGTTGAAACTGACAGGATGCGGGAGATAATTCTAAATTATAGTTGCCGTATTCTGTCAGATAAATCTTGTAAGGTATAAAGGGATGTGGTTAATATGTAATGGTGTTATTGGTAATGCATATAAAAGATTCAATGCCTTACGTGCGTGTGTATATATATATATATATATATATATATATATATATGAACATGCTAGCGTGCTATGCATAACATAGAACCCCTCTATGCAACGGCTTGGATTTTGAGTTTTCAAAATCCTAATGGTCGATCCGAACCGTTTATCTTGTTCTCCATATTAATATGTGTTTGGAGACCAAATTTTACATTTTTTGAAACTTTTTTACTATTTATTTAGATTTATTGAAAATCGTTGTTTTTTTATGGTACAGATTTGCTGAAAACAGTGATTTTCAATAAATCTAAAGAAATAGTAAAAAAAATTCAAAAAATATAAAATTTGGTCTCCAAACACATATTAATATGGAGAATAAGATGAACGGTTCGGATCGACCATTAGGATTTTGAAAACTCGAAATCTAAGCCGTTGCATGGAGGGGTTCTATGCTATGCATAGCATGCTAGCATATTCCTATATATATATATATATATATATATATATGTCTTAATAAATATACGCAGCAGGCTGTCATACCCAGGATTTGGGGTGTGACATGTACCTTTGCAAAACTGCTAGTCATCTCTACCACCCTTCTCGGCTTTTTCTTTCTAGAATTCTATCTAAATGTATCAGCAACCCACTTGTTGTTGGGTTTCGGATACCACTTTTGGGGTTTCGCGGTAACCAAAACTTGTTTGGGCTTAAGATGCGGAATGACCGTAGAACAAAAATTTCTACGGCCAACTTAAGCTCAGGATTAAACGGGGTATGTCAGGAAACTTTCCAAGGCGGTCCACCTTCAGTATTTCCTTTGGCATCAAAACCCAATTTAATCATTTTACAGATCTACTCCATGATTGATTTCTAAAACTTTAATCTACTTACCAATTAAATAGATTAATATAACATATTTATACCTTGTTTCCAAATCACAGCTGGAATGCAGACCGAGCGTGTAGAGCTACATCACGGAAGGAATCGACTCGTCTCGGAGCATCAGCGTCTGATGCCTCTATCGGTTATCCACCAGGACTAACCAGAGAGCGGTTTATTTCTTCTGCCAGAAATACCGTAAACCGCGGAATTCTGCAAAAACACTATTCACGGGGAAAAGACGAAAACCCGTAAACATGAATTTTCGGTTACTCAGTTTCATCAAATGAGCAAAACTGACATACCGCTAAATTCGATAAAACACTATTCATCGATCCCGTAAATATACTCCACAACAACCCGCAAGATTATACGTCAACTACGTATAACTTTCTTTTCTCAACCGAAACACTATTTGGGAGACAAACCGAGAAAGAGAGAAAATACCGATTCGATTCTGCACGACTGATGCACGCAAAAGCGTATGCACAAAGTTTCAGTACAATAAGATGTACCTTTTAAACCTTTAACACGCGTTTGAGTTAAATTGCAAGTGCACAATTCTATCAAAGTAGTATTTGAGGTATCAAATCACAGGGAGAATGTTTAATTACTATGTTTAAATTTTAGTAGTAAATTTCAGAAAATAAAATAAAGTAAAGTGCAATAAAAGTAAATTGGGGGGTTGTTCTAACAATTCCTAAGGTTGGGTTCAATACCCAAAAGAAAGGAGTTTGAAACAATAATTGTAAATAAAAGTAAAAGAAATGAATTGATTTGCTTTCAAGATTTAGAGATCTAGGGGTCTTTGGTCTACAATCCCTTGCTAACTCTATTTACTCGGTATTTGTTTGAATTCATGTATGATTTGACGAGGTTTCTAACCTAATATGTTATTAAGGGTTATTTTCGTAAATTAATAACGTGCCTAGGTAACTCGAACTTCTCAATGAAGTCCCCCACCCTAGCTACCTAGACCTATAAGCTTTTGTTAGTCTCTCATCTCCTCAAATATTGATACTTCACGATTAAGTTCATCATACCAATACCCGATTCGAATTGAGATGTCCTAATTAGGGTTTGACTTCACGATTAGGTTCTTCACCAAGTTCCTAACCTTAATTTCTGTAGTTCCGGCTTAAATTAAATTGGTTACAATCTTAATCTAAACCTAGGATATTTGCATTCATAATTTGGTACTATCCTATTGATCACAGTCAATTTTGGTTCTTTCGAATCCAAAACGGGATACTACAATTTAAGTACTAATTATGTAATTAACACAAATGATTAAATCACAGAAATTAACATCAAATCCCATAAAACAATCATAATAAAAACAAATAACCAAATAAAATAGAATTAAACAAGTTCATGCATTGACCTAAACCCCTAGAGAGAGATCTACTCCATCATGGAGAGATCCATTACAAAAGTTGGCAAAAGTAAGAAGAAATAAAATAAAGAAATGATTACACCCTTTATTTGATCAAAGCCCTCAATCTTGCCGACTTCTTGCTTATGAAACCCTTCTTCTCCTTGCTTGAAAGCTTTCCTTACTTCAGAATTTATCGCTATGTGTGTAGAGAGAATGAAAGAATGAATGGGAAGAGATAGAGAGATGAGATCGAGAGATGGATGTGAAGAGATGATGGATGGGATGAGAAGAGATCCCCTCTTTTATAGCCAAGGATCATGTCCAATTAAGAGCCTAGGAAGTGGAGTTAGTGGGTGCTATATTTGGATTGTTTCCCATGATGCCTTGTCCATGTTTGACTGTAAAAACGTGTCCTTGGTGCGCCAAAAATAGAAACCGTGTTGAAAAACATGTATTTCTGGCTGTCTGCGATTTTAGTGCGTCTCACTATCTCCAAATTTCCTTTTTTTAGTTTCTCATGTTGTAGATCTTCTTCCTAGCTTTCCAAAAAGTGGTCGCAAGCCTTAATCGGAGTTACGAGTTAAAAGTTATGGCTATTTTAAGTTTCGGCTGCAGTTATGCGTTCTGCTACAGTGCGGCCAGGCAACCCGCACTGCTACAGTACAATCCGCACTGTGATCCGCACCACTACAGTACAATCCGCACTGCGTCCTCACAATCCTCACTGGGTCTTCACTATCCGCACTGCGGATGCATCGAGATCCGCACTAGGCTCGGACTTTTCCTGTGCGACCAGAGTGCAACTGCATCGAGATCCCTGCATCCGCACGGATTTTGATGTACAGCTTATTATACCTTTTTAAAATTGGCGCGCATACAGAAATCCATCTAAGTACTTATTTTGGCCATATTCCAAACCGTGTGTTCGCAGTGGGCATTTTTCTTCGGTTTTGCACGGATTTTGATGTATAGCTTATTAAACCTTTTTAAAATTGGCGCGCGTCCAGAAATCCATCTAAGTACTTATTTTGGCCATATTCCAAACCGTGTGTTCGCAGTGGGCATTTTTCTTCAGTTTTTCTTCATTTTTCTTCATTTCCTGTAAGTGAAAACCAAGCAAACGCAGTAACTTGATCCTAGGTGTAATCTATTCACTTTATATTCAAAATACAAAATATTTGGTGTTATTTCGTGATAAAAATTAGATCGAATATGTATATAATTTAGGCCTATCAACGAAACGATACAAGTGAATTAGTGGTTTTTCTCTCTACATGCACTCCTCTATTTATAGGCTTTTGAGGAGGTTCGCAAAAGACCAAAATGTCCTCCAAGTTCGGCCTATTTACAAGGTATGCCATTGACACCTCATCCTTTTATATGTGAAATGACCAAAATACCCCTTCCACACCCTTCCACATTCTTCTCCATGCTTCTACATCATGCAAGGTGGCATAGGTGTGAAATGACCATTTTGCCCTTGTGGATAGGATTGATGACATGCCATCTGGATAGGATCGATGACATGTCATGCGGATAAGGACGAATCTGAAAAGACCCGAATGCCCTCGGCCCGAACACAAATAATATTCGTATAATTATTCTGAACAATTATATATATATTTTTCTTGCGGTTTGTTATTTCGGTAATTTATACAATGTGTCCTGCACATTTATAAATTAACCGGTTAACTTTTATACAGCGTGTCACACACGTTTATAAATTAACCAATGTTTTTGCTTGTTATTTTTACATAACATTTATAATTTAATTATAACACGTATAATTAATTATAATCATCTTATTATTGATCATAACTAATTTATAATCAATCACAATAAGATTTTCCGATTAACTCCTATATGGTGTGACCCAATAGGATCTGTGTTATGTTGGTAAATAGAGTTAAAACTGTTTTAACTTCTATAATCATGGGTGGCGTCTGGCAACACATCATGACCATCCAATTACACAGATGATGTTGTACAGTACAATATCACGATCCAGTAAATAATTTACTTGTGTCTGTTCTTCTGTCTCATAGCTATCAGATTAGTTTCAAGGTAGATATGTGTCATCCTTGTAAACTTAATCTTTTCTTGATCTTGAGAAGATTATCAAATATGATTACTCTTGTAATCATACCGCGCGCTGATAATCTTACTCTACCAAGGGGCCCAGTGATGCTATAGCTCGTATAAAATATGAGGGACAAATAGTACTCTTGGTAGACTATCACTTCCTCAGCTAAGCTATACATATGGAAAGGCTACCGTTATGACTGCTTTTTACGAACAGCGGTGGATAACAATCACACATACATATTTCTCAGTGGGAACGATAAATACCTCATACTGTAGAATGTGACACTAAATGAAAACATAAATGACACAAACACAATTCTATTTAATGTTTCATTCGAGGTCTGTCAAATACCATGTTCCTAGAACATGTATCTATGTGATTAAAATGACATCTCGTGTCAGGTGGTTTGTAAAACTTAACCATCTTTTAATTCACATACTAACCTTATAGCGGTAATTAGTGTTCCTGCTAATTACCTTGGTCAGTGACCTTTTAAGATTAAGAGTATATATCATCTATATTATGGAGTTTCACAATTTCAGTCATGAACTCGAAATGATCCATAAATGCAATAATACTCAAGGCAACAAAATGATATTAATCATCCAATTCATGAACAAAGTTTTATGATATATTATCGTATTATTGACTTCTAGATTATTACAAACTAACACTTGTCACCCCTGGTTGCCTTGGAAAGGTTCTCCGCAATGTGTTGCATACATAACCTGTGCACACACTGGCCAGTACGGGTTGACCAACCGTAATCTTCACGATCAAAAACATATTTTATTCCTTTGTGCTGGTCTAATATCACACAGAAAAACTTTCCTTCCCCAATCACCCGTCTTCTTAAAAACTGCATAAAGAATCCCTAGTTCTCACCGTCCTCTTTATAAACAATTGCAAATGCCAAAGGTAATAGCTGGTTCTCAACATCATATGCACATGATATGAGTAGCCTCCCCTCGTAACGGCCAGACATGAAGCATGCATCAATGCTGATAACGGGTCTGATGTATGGCACAGCTTGGATACAAGCACCAAAAGCCCATATTATACCCTTGAATTGTTTAGCTCCCTCTATTAGTACTCTGTCTTTATTAAAAAAAGGCCATGCCATCGCTCATATACGGTGCCAACATTTGTACTTGCCATGGCCTGGAGCAATGGTGCCAGATAGCCATATAAATCCTTCTAACTATCGAATATCCTGCAGATGGCAAGTTCACGGCCTCTCCACAGCCTGTTGTATTTTGGGATTACATATTTGTATTTGTGTCTAACGGTCATAGCCACCACCTTGATGCTCATCGTTGGATCTAACTTAATGTCCTCCTCAATTGCATCGGCAATTAATGATGCCATCAGCTGCGTATGGTCTCTCCTTATGGACGCAGACTTGCATGTATGAGGTGGTTCACACTTCTTAATCATTCATGCATTCCTTGAACCCGCAGGGGTTGCAAAAAGGCGGAACTCGCAGCACGGGTGAGTTTTACACAGCACAACTAACCTTGTTCGGTCCCTTATGTGTATTATACATTCCCAGTTTTCGTGAACGTCTCATTGATTTTCTTTACAAGTTCATCTATGTTGGTATAAAGTTGCCCTGCGGCAAGTTCGTGATTGTATACAACACGAGGACCAAAGAAACTAATGTCTGCCTCTTCGAAAGCTGTGGTATCGTTGAATTTGGCGACTGGATGCTTACTTTCTCGACCTGTAATCGGGAATTTTTCTGTCCTGGATAAACCTAGTACATTTGCATCACCATCTGATAAGTCATCAGCTTCCCAAACTCCTTGATATTCATCCCCTATTTCCATTTCCCTTTCTGGTATGGCATCAATAGCATCAACATCAATATCAATATCATTTCGATTAATGGGTACCTGTCTTGAGTCTGACATAGTTGGAAATCTAGGGATTATGGGTGTCTGTCTGGGTGGTGGTGGTAACTCTTCATTATTTTCTGGGGAGTTGTGGTACCCCTGGTTGTCATAAAGGGATTGTTGGTGGTACTCCTGGTGGTCATAAGGAGAGTGCTAGTGGTACCCTTGGTTGTCATAAGGGGAGTGCTGATGGTACCTCTGGTTGTCATAAGGGGAGTGCTGGTGGTACACCTGGTTGTCATAACCTGAAGGTCCAGCCCGAACCGAACTTGAAGGTCCAGCTCTCGTTTGGGGAACCCTCTTTGAATATATGTCCATTACCGGAACCCTACAAGCCACAAATTGAGTATACACAACTCTCTACAAATTGGCATATGTTATTGGAAACTTAACAAAGTAAGGTCTACCCCCCCTACGTGAGTTGTCAATCCGTGTAGCCAATTTTATTTCATACTTGTTGGGGTTTACAGTTGTCTTTTCATATATTAGCTGCTTCAGTTCCTCAAATATAGTATTTTCATTAATCTCGAAGCCAAATGCGACTTCTTTCGTATAATGCATACCATCTTCACCCCTTTGTAGTTTGCCGCCGACATACAGTGCAACTAACATTTCTTCTTTAACAAACTACATTTAAAAAAAAAATTACAAGTATTACATGACATAATAATAGGTACAGTAATAAATGACTAATTTAAAAATAATTAAAAAAAGTTTAAAAAATTATAATTTTGCTACAGTAGGTGTACAGCAATTGCTATAGTAAATGTACGTTACGCTACATTATGTGCAACAGTAAATGTATAGTACGCTACATTACTTGCAACAGTCACATTAAATTAGCTACAGTAAATTTGCAACAGTAATGACTAATTATTATAATTAAAAAAAAATACCTATTTACTCAGCTCCTCGCCTCGAGAGAAGTTCTCAAATCGGGAAGTGACAGAGGCAGAAAACGAATGGCTTTAAATCATATTACATATGGGGCCCTTGCGGGGGTGGCGCCTCACAGGCCTAATGGGGCGCTCCAGGAGCTGGCGCCTCACTAGAGGCATGGGCCGCCTGAAGCCCAGGCAGTCAGGGCATATTTAAAAAATAATTGGGGGTAGGGGCATTTATAAAATTTTGATTTGTTTTAGGGATATTAATAAAAATGCCCGCTATTTTTTATTGAGTAATTTTTCTTTTATGAATGTACGAGTAGGATGTTTTTTTCTTTTATGGAAGTACTTGTAGGAAGTCTTTTAACTTGAGGCATTGGTAGGATGCTTTTTTTGTGCTTGTAATTTTTTTTTTTTTTTTTTTCAGATTTGTGCCTAGTAATTTTTAGGAATTGTAAGAAACTTTTTATTGCCATTCAAGTCTAGTAATTTTTAGAATTTTGTAAATTATAGATCGAAATTTAAATAATATATGAATTTTCATGTTTTTAATTTAGTTATGATAGATGTGACATTTTATTGATGATAGTTATGTATTGTATTTTTTTATGAAATCAAATAGTGAAAGATTTTGTGTTATAAATTTTTTATTTAATTAGTGTTTTAAAATGATGTTTAGCTCCCTTATATTTAAATTCTAGTTCTGTCCTAGGTGAACTCTTAGGGTTTTAGCTTATCATTGCTACTCAATCTATTTCAATAAGGTCTCATTTGATATTTAATTTTCAGATGTTGTATGAAGGTTTCTAATCCAATTTAGTGACTACCGCTCTATCATCAACATATATAGTCACCCTACCTATCAAGGTGGCCGGCTAAAGCTAGTTTTAACAGGTGGAAGGAGTTGTATGATTAGTCCAAAGATTTCATATTTCACTTGACTAGATTCTTTGCCCTATTTTCTGGTTTTATTGGATGTCTTCATGGTGAGGCAAGACAATACAACATTTGTTTGCGAATGTCGAGACCTCCATATATAATTTTGTTGGTCCAACTAATTGTATTTATTGCTACGGTTTCCACCACTAATTTATAATTTTTATTCTGTTGGAACTTTATATTAAAAGTTCAAAATTTTCAGCTCAATATATTAAATTGTATAAAATCTCCGTTTGTAATATTTTAACATTTGAGAACTAAAATGAAAAATTATATAAAAATAAAATTGAACTGTTCATATGTTGTTAATGAGCTGTAAACAGTTCAATATTTTAGATCGTCGCATCTTTTTGCTAATGCACCTTTTCATCTTTGTTAACCGCTGGTTATATATATACACACACGCTCTTAATTAATGATCAATTAATTAACTGAAGGTCTCTCTCACAAGAAATGAATTCATATTTGAGTTTTTAAAATCCTAACGGTCGATCCAAACCGTTTAACATGATCTTCATATAAATATGTACTTACAAATTAAATTTTATATTTTTTAGAATTTTTATACTATTTTTTTAGATAGGTAGAAAATCACTTGACCTTATTGGTACAGAATTTTCAGATCAAGTGATTTTATACCTATCTAAAAAAATAGTAAAAAAATTATAAAAAATGTAAAATGTGGTTTGCAAGTACATATTCCTATGGAAATCATGTTGAATGGTTTGAATCGACCGTTAGAATTTTAAAACTCAAATATTGAGTCATTGCACGGAGGCCCTCTATGCTACGAGTAGCATATCAGCATTTTGATATATATATATATATATATATATATATATATATATATATATATATATATATATATATATATATATATAGAGGAGGGATCGGATTACACCACTATTTTAGTGACATGGTGTGACAATGTCCATTTTTGAAATTTCAAAATCCAAATAGTCGATCCAAACCGTTCAATATGATGAATATATTAAGAGTAACTTGGAAATCAAATTTTACATTTTTCTGAATTTTTTTACTATTTATTAAGTATTTAACAAAATCGCTATATTCAGACCGTTGAATTTTTGAACCCCTCTAAATAAACCAAAAAAAAATTCAGAAAAATGTAAAATTTGATCTGTAAGCACATTTTAACATATCCATCAAGTTGAACGGTTTGGATCGACTGTTTGGACTTTGAAAATGGACGGTGTCATTCCATGTCACCAAAAAATGGTGTCATTTGATCCCTCCTCATATATATATATATATATATATATATATAGAGGTAGGCTAATAAACAATCGATTGTTCCTAGCCTCCCGTGCAACCAAGTCATTTTCCGATTTTTAAAGTCCAAATGTTCGATCCAAACCGTTAGATGTAATCTTCATATTAAAATGTGCTAGGAGACCAAATTTTACATTTTTTGAAATTTTTTAACTATTTATTAAGCCACTTTAAAAATTGCTGATTCAACAGTAGCTTAACCAAACAATAAAATCAGAAGCTACCGTTGGATCAGCGATTTTCAAAGTGGCTTCATAAATAGTAAAAAAATTCCAAAAAATGTAAAATTTGGTCTCCTAACACATTTTAATATGGAGATCACATCTAACGGTTTGGATTGATCATTTGGACTTTAAAAATTAGAAAACGACTTGGTTGCACGGGAGGCTAGGAACAATCGATCGTATATTAGCCTACCTCTATATATATATATATATATATATATATATATATATATATAGAGAGAGAGAGAGAGAGAGAGAGAGAGAGAGGCTACCATACATTGCAATGCATATGTATTTTTGTACATTGGACTATAAATTATCAGGTTCAAAGTTCAAATAACCGATCCAAACTGTTCATCTTGTTCTCCATATTAATATGTGCTTGGAGACCAACTTTTACTTTTTTTGGAAATTTTTTAGATTTATTCAAACAAATCTGGACCATAAAAAACAATGATTTTCAATAAATCTAAAAGAAGAGTAAATTTTTTCTCCAAACACATTAATATGGAGAACAAGATGAATGGTTTGGTTCGGTTATTTGCATTTTAAATCCGGTTATTTATAGTCCAATGTATAAAAATACCTATGCATTACAATGTATGATAGCCTTACTCTCTCTATATATATATGAGATACGTTATTTCTACTCCTAAATTAAAGAAAGGATTAATTGATGAAAGACATAAAAAGGAAACTTATATTGATAAATTATGTTAATTTATTATCCTATTATATGAATACGTACAAAGTTATTCGATATCAACTTTGGTTTGGTGATCGAGTATCAAGACTTGAAACTTAAAATCTTGATTTTAGGATTTTTGATGTATATAAATATAAGAATGCATTGATTATTTTATTATTATCATTATTATTATTATTATTATTATTATTATTTATTTTTATTTTTTTTTATTATTTTTTTAATACAAGCGCATAGGCTACCCTGCTTTGCAAATTAAAGTGAGTATTTTAATTTGTGCTCATATCTCTAGTTTCAAAGTTTAAATAGTCAATCCGAACTTCGAGAAATTTTAATTCTTAATATGTTCTTCATATTGAAATGTGTTTGGAGACCAAATTTTATATTTTGAGAAATTTTTTATTATTTTTTTAGAATTCCTATTATTTTTATTTAATAAAAAACACTGATTTTGAAAAATTATAAAAAAAAATAGTAAAAAATTTCCAAACAATGTTGAATTTGGTTTCCAAGAACATTTCAATATAAAGAACATGTTGAAAAATTCGAATTAATTATTTGAACTTTAAAACTAGAGATATGAGTGTAAATTAAAACACTCACTTTAATTTGTAAAGTATGATAGCATTATTTATAATATATAGCGGTTGAACATTGTCTTTAAATAACGAGCGAACATATGCAGGATCAATAATCACAATAAAGATGTACTTGTGTGTTCCATTTTTCTTCTCTATTAAAAGATATGTGTGCGTGATGTACTTACAATAAAACATGTAATCTTAAAATAATACAATTTGTTTTGCTCAACTGTATGAATTATATCACGGTTAATCGTGTTGTTTATTATTAATTTTACATGCCTTGAGCATAATAATAAAAAAAAAAGTTACTTATACCCTTTTTTTTAATATTCTAGAAGTAATTTTCTTATTTTAAATATCTAATTGTTTATCTAAAAATTATTTTTTGGGTATGAAATCCAAAAAAATATTCTAATTAATAATAAATCAAGCTAGACAATACATAAAGTAGTTGTCGAGTTACTCTCTTTCAATAATTAATATAAATGAAATGAATCTTTTTTGTGGGTTCCATTTATACTGGGAGAACAACAAAATTTCCCAACCTTTTTTTTTTCTTGAATGTAACAAATATCAGAAAAAAAAAAAAAACTTCTGATGAATTTTAATTAAAAGACAGTCCAATCAATCCGTGAAACTACAAAGGAATCAAACTCAATCTTCCCTTATTATTTATTTCTTCAGAAAATAATACTCACCAAAGTGAAAAAATAAATAAATAAATTGTCTCGTTTCCTTTTATTTCTCTGTGCCATCTGTCATCATATTCTAAAATATAGCTTACTTGGGAACAGAAAAAATATCATATTAGAAAGGAATTAAGAAAGCAAATAAAACATTTTCTATAGATTTCTTTATGTGCACTCCAAAAAAATTTATATTTTCTTTCTATTGCAAGAGTGCTTATACTTTTTCATAAAAATGTTTGTACGTAACAATAAAAATATTTATCTTGTACATAGTATGTACAAACATTTTAATAATACATTATGTATACATAATGAAAATGCAGGGAAATTCATATTGTTTTGCATACCATATGTCACAAAATGAATATATTTATAATATATTATTCAAAAGATATGAATAATCTTTTGTATCATATATATATATATATATATATATGAGGAGAGGGATCCAATTACACCATTTTATGGTGACACATCTTGATATTATATTTTTATAAATAAAAAATGAAAAAAAAATTGTATTACTGTTACAAGCTAATTAATTTCCAGTCACTGTAACTAACTGTAGAATTTTGTTAGATGGTAATTAATTATTACTCACTGTAACTAACAAAACTGTCGGTTGTTATAAAAAAATGGTTGCTAATCACCGTACGTAACTAATTGTTGTGTATCCATGGCCTTATATATACTTGAGATAATATATCTCTCTCTTCTCTCTAATTAAATTATTCAATCTCTATCTACAAATATTAAAAATCACTTTAATATTTTTCTTAGCAATGCTGAGGGTGAAGTGCAAAGAGAATAAGGTGGTTGTCTTGTCCCAGACTGTGGTAGATCAATGCAAGACAATCTTGGATTTCAAAGAAAATGCAATGTGCGAGAAGAATCTCATTCTACCAGAGATCAGTGCAGCGACACTACAGTTGGTAATAGCGTACTGTGAGAAGCACGCTGTCAACTTGTCAAAGATCGAGACGACAATGGAAGGTAGCAGCACAACACCGACTTCAACAAAAATTTCTGACGAGGAGCTTAGCAACTGGGACAACAGCTTCCCAGATATGAAGAAGTCTGAACTTTACGATCTTATCCGGGCGGCTCAATATCTGCGCATCGACGCGTTGCTCGAGGTGTCTGTAAAGGAAATGGCTACAAGATTGAAAAAAAGCACGGAGGATATTCGGAATAGCCTCCAAATAAAATCTGAGTTTACCGCACACGATAAAGAAGAGCTGCGTGGCAAATATATTAGTACAGTCTGGTAATTGAGTTCTGGAGTCTCAATTAATTGTTCAAGATTGTGTCTTTTGAGTCGGTTTGACAAAATTTTGTTGATTGCTAGTTTTATTGTACTGATTTTTTTTTTCGATTTTGTTATAGTGACAGAGTGGTACAAATGCTGTGAAAAAAAAAGGAAAATAAATGTTGATAGCTAGTTTTATTCTATTGATTTTTTTTTTTTTTTTTATGATTTTGTTATAGTGGTAGACTGGTACAAATGCTGTGAAAAAAGAATTAAATAAAATTTTGTTGATCGCTTTTACCCTTTCATTTATTGGCAATGCTCTATCAACTGCACGCATTTTATGTATGTCACACTGCACACAAATATTCATATTCAATCTAGTATTCAATTAGAACGAGTGCTTTGTATTCCTCTTATTGAACTTCATTACCTGATGAAGAGAGAAACTAATTAAATCTTGGAAAGATGTAAACTGGCTAAAAAGAATTACTTTTGCCGAGCCGTCATCTTCTACCATTTTCCTATTTCTTCTTTATTCAATGAAAAAGAATATGATTTAATAAATTGTATAAAATGCATGTGGAATATTTGCCCTCATCTCCACACTAATGTGAAAAATTTAGTCATGTGCAATGCGATCTGATAATTTAGAAAATATAATAGTGAAATGAATTGAGTGATCCTTAAAATGCTACTAATTCGTTAAAAAGGAAAAAAAAATATATTAGAAAAGTATAAATCATTAGGATGTAGTAATATATCCAATGCCTCCACCAATGCAACTTAGTACATTCAAATCATACTGAGAATTCTTCTGAAAAAAAAAGTTGGTCATAAGAAGCTTTTGTTATCTCACCAAGGCCTCCATCTTTGTGATCGTCTTAAAATTTGACAAATAATCTTTTATCAATTTTCCTTTCTTTGTGTGAAAATTTTCAGTTTAAATAACAACTTTTCAACTAAATTTATACTTTTCAAATTTTGAACTGATATTTCAATATCAACTACAATTTTTGACATTAAATTTGTTGTATAGAATTCAGTGTAGTTAGTGAAAAAATGTGCCATTGTCCAGTTACAAAATGGTGCTGATACTCCATGATGCAGTACAGCAATCCACTGTTCGTTCCTATTCTAATTACAAATACAATGATATTATCTGCAACTTTATATAATTACATTATTTAATTTGTGCAGGCACAAAAACCATTAAAGTATAAACAAATGAAACATAGCATCATTATACCACCATATCTTCAGATTCAAAAGCACCGCACTAACCGCAATCAGTTTTGGATGCAGCATAATCGTGGCAACCTTCAAGAGGCTGAGCAGTTGCAGAGTATAGAAATAAGCTATGGATGATCAACCGCCTGAAATAAAACAAGCATAGAATTCAAATTAATTTCATGTTGTGCCTAAATCGAATCTTCTCTGCTGGTAATCGAAACTAAAAAACTAAATAATAAAATTCACCTGACGCAACCTAGTTAGGAGGTCAAAGATGTGTGATCATTAAAATGCTGGCATCCACACACCTGAAAAGTATAGTAAGAGATATAACATAATGAAATATGGTTGTGAAATACAAGTGAATACAAAAGTATATTAGATTAAGGAGCAACACTCACCAGTCAAGCTGAGTACAGCTTTGAGTATACAATATTTCATAGAACTCTGTGTTCCTGTTCATCCATCGAGTCCCGCCTCAGTAACCTGCAAAGTCTAATTATAAGGTTAAGTATTACAATATCCAAGTGGTTAATACATGATAAAAATATATAAACTCCGATCAAATCCATACAAGTTTAGATGGAAGCGCGGTATCAGCAACACGCCCTTTATTTGTTCGCCTCAATACAATATTTTTCATAACCGTCTCTCTTAACAATGTCATGGCCCTTTGACAACCCTTTTGACTCGACGAAACTTGTATATGTCTTGCAATATACTAAAAGAACAGGATCATCAGATTTTCAAATTTAAGCAATAATCAACTCATAAAGGAGGGTTAAAACAGAGATTCCTGCAAAAAGGGAAATACCTCAAATAGACATACAAATTTTCACATATCACAGGGGTCAACATGTATTTTAGATAACAAAACTTCATAGAAAAATGCACCTTATGCCACCAGTGAAAGTGTTGAACACTAGAGTGCCCACAGTCTGTACAAACTTTGGAAGAACTACAAGAGGAAAAAAAAAATTTCTTATCAGAACTTGAAACAAAAGCGGTAATAATAAATTAAGATTAATGGTTCAGAAAGTAGATACTCACCTGACATAGTAGATTACCTGAAATCCTGTAACCTACAATTGCAATCCTTGCAAAGGTAGGAGTAAGGGAAGACTTCAAGAAACTGAATCTGGTACAGTAATTAACACGAGGAAATGCACAAATTTGTAAGCCCAGATAAAATAATCCCTACAGAACAAACAATCATGAAAATGTTTTTTTATTAAATTGCCAGAGAATAAAGCTCTCCAACTCTGTTTTGTAGAGGGGTCCTGCTAAGGACCCACTTGTACTTGCCCTTCAGTGCAAATAACTGCTCTGGCAGTTTTGCTTCTCCTATCCTTAATGCAATGGGGCTGCATAAGAATTTAAATCAAATTAATGAAACCAATTATAGCTACAGAAAATAGTTCGCTATCTAACAGAAAACGGTGACTCTCCTCCAATTTTGTATAAATAAAACAATTGTACATTAGTGTGAAGTGTGAAGTGTGAAGGGTAAACCATAACATGCTCAAGTAGAAACCTGAGAGTTATTTTTCAAGTACTCTTTATTGCTGCATATAATATTGTATTCTAGAAACCTAGTTCCTTAACAAGGAAGGACAATAAAAAAAGAAATTACCTCATCAAGTATAATCTGTTCCCATTTCACAGAGCGAAGTGGTGATTTACCGTGCAGAGTAGACAAGTCAGCCAAATCCTCCACAAAATCATCACCATTTGCCTTCTTCTTTTTAGTACCTTATTCGTATTATTTTTACCATTTTTTTCATGGTTTTTAAAATCCATTTATTTTTATTTGTCCCCTGTGAGCCTTTTTCTCAGTTTTAATGGCATTAGGCCCACAATAATACCTGCTAAAAGTAGCTCTGGTGTGTAGCTTTTCTTAAAGTAGCTCTGGTGTGTAGCAAGCTTGACTAACAAACCCACACCCGCAACACTGGCAGTCTGGCACTTCTCTTTTGGTGGCATTATGTACTTCCTACAATCTGACTCAATTGTTCAATAGCTATACTGACCAAATTCAACCTCACGTTTTGTCCTCTTTGTACCATGATAAACCAAAAACCCTAACTTTCCCCTTCTCTGTGTGCTCCACAATCTCACCGGTCCAGTTATCAAAAGAAGTGCCTGTCCCATCACCTGATTTTGCGCTCATATCAGCTGCTATCGGGTTTTAAAAATAAAAATTCGCGCGCATATCCGGGGCAGTTATAATGGTTTTACCCATCCATTTCATCGGCCAAGATACCACCTTTTGTCTCGGAAGCCTCTTGGTTCAAGGCCCAGCTCAGCCATCCTTTCTGAAACCTTAATAGAGGAAGTAAAATAGCAGTTGATGGAACACATGCCTTTGGATTATCAATCAGACGGTCAGGAGTATTACCGGCAGACTCGTTACATGCTGGGACGCTCTAGTCACCGGTCTCCAGTACCAGCCAGGCAGCCACCAGTCCACCACCATACTATACGAATGCACATCCTCTCCATTACCTGAAAAGGGAATCTTTCACAATGAGTGGATCCGGACCGTTCTTATTAAATTGGCACGAATCTCAAAGCCCAATTACACTGCCACCCTGCACTAGCCCAAATCTCAAAGCAATGAAATGTAATCTCAAACCATAAAGTGTATTGGAGAGGAGTTGAATCCGTTATTCTTTTCCGGTTTTTACTTTTACTTTTTTTATTGGTTAAATTTTGTGCATTGAGGTTAATGCAAAATTTTAAACATGGAAGTAAAGATTATCTTGTATTTAGGTTTAATTTTTATTTATTTATTGCACTTTACTTCTATTTACATGTTAGTAGTTTTACTTGATTATAACTAGAATTTGAAACTTCATCAAAAAAATTTAGGAAGATTGATTGAACATTTTAGCTAGTTTGTACTTTAAATTCAATAATTTAATTTAGGAGTAAAATGCAAATAAGGACTTGTTTCGATTATTTGGAATAAGGATTTAGACAATTGATTTTGAGGACCAATTTTTAAACTTTTAAGGTTTCTATTGGTTTCAAAGTGAACAGTACTTAAATTGTTATCATAATAGTTGATTGAAAGGTCTACCCTAAGTAATTATTTTCGGGTTATACAAATTTACAAATTCTCTAAATTTTAAAAGTATTTTAGATTAATAATTTTGTATGAATTGACCTCTAGCGATAATATGCAATAATTTTGGATTTCAATGAATATTCAAAATTGCGTATATTAATGGTACTTGCAACACCGAAATATTATTTTTCGGTTTTAAATATTCCAAAAAATAGAAAAAAAAATCAGAAAAGAAAAAATACTAAAAAAAGTACAAAAAATAAAAGAAATAAAAATATAGAGGAGGATGTAAAAAAAATGAGTACAGATGTCTATGCAAGATTGATTACCAATAGATTCGATATTCCTCTCAATTTTATAATTTTGTACATAAATCTATTATCTTAAAATTTGTTGCATGTACCTATAGACTTAGTCATTACTTTCCTCTATCAATTTGGAAGGAAAATTAATAATTAAATCCTCAGAATTCCTATTGTTTGAAAGGGATCCGTTTACAAAAGAAAAGAAATTAACACTAGATCTTGAGTTTAGAGACATTTGCGGAATGTATCGTTTGGGAATGTTACTTTGCGGGATGTCGAAATAAAATGAAAGGTGGGAGCGATCATAATTATATTTTAGTATAATTATGATCGCTCCCACCTTTCCCTTCCTAAACCTTAAATCAAGTACGATGAAGAAGGTTTTGCTTTACACGTGCTGATTTACTCAGTAATCCTTACAAAAAAAATTTAGAAACGTAGAAATAACCATAAAAATGAAATTTTCTACGACTCTATAGTCTGTACAGAGGTGATGCAGTGTGCATGGCATGACTAAATAGAATTGAGAGACAAAGGCTCTTGGTGAAGTGAGATGGAAATGCTGAAATCCTCAGTAGCTTCAAAGATTTAAGTGAAACAGAGGGACGGGACAAAGCAAAGAAAGAATGATTTGGGGGCTATGTTTCATCTGTAACAGACCTAAACCTAATACTGATAATGTTAAACAGCTACATGATAATTCAAATTTGAGCCGTCAATGACATCTAAAACAGAATGTTAAAACTTGGGCCCAAATCCAACGATAGTTCTAAACTCCTAAATATAACGGTTCCATATTTATTAAAGAGAAATGCTTCAGCCCAAAATTGAATGGCAGTCTAAAAGCCCAAGACCATTTTTTTATAGGCCTATTATTTTACGGGCTTCCAACGCATGGCCTATATAAACAAGGAGAAAATATCCAGATGGCCTATAAAAACCGAATTTTTTAAAAAAAATTTTTATTTACCATCTTTAAGGGAAAAAAAAAACCCATTAAACCCTATTTTCTGAAAAAAAAATCCATATTTACACACCGCAGTTTCAAACTACAGTCCTGAAAAAATGTGAAAATTTTCAGAAATTAAAGTTAAATGGTTTATTTTTCTTAAAGATGGTAACTAAAAAAAAATTAGTCTATAAACATACATCTTCTATATTCATTTGATATTTTAAAAATTATTGTTATTAAAAAAAATTAAATGTTCTCAATTATTAAGGTATAGTGTGCTTCATTTATTAGTCGATTTGAAAAATTTTATTTAACCATTATAAAACTATATGTTACAACTACCAATTTTAAAAATAGATGAGATAATTATACCTGTATAATTTTAGTTCTATATATTTTAAGTACTATTTTTAAAATATCAAATATAGATATTAAACATTAAATACTATTTTTATCAAGTACTAACACTATATGTTGTGAGGGCACAAAACCGGGTGAAGATTTTTAACATGATAATTTGTAATCCATGTAGTGCACAAATAATAAAGTCAAAATAACATTACATATACCGCATAAATTAAATTTTGTTACGTCAAAATGTTTAATTACCACGCAAAACCTACGGCGCCACATCAGCATTGCTTGGCACTTTCTCTAGTTTCAACCTGTTTTTATCCGTTTGGACCAAATAACGCAAGAATCCACGCAATGTAAACAAATTATCTACTTTGCTGGTCAGCTTTACGACCAAACCAAAGCTATTGATCTTTCAATTGTACACATTAAGTCGCTATCCTTGCATAATAAGACTTCCAGAGGATAATGCTTCTCTATCCTTTTCAATGATGTTTTTATGCTTATGTGGGAAGTATTCTGTGAATTCTATTTAGAAATTATAAATAAAAATAAATAAATTTTATCAAACCAACTTGCTACTTTGTTTTTTACAAAAATTATAAGAACCGAGATGCAATTTTGGTTTCCTTTTTTTTGGACCGAATTGTCATTTCGGTTCCAACTATTTTCACATATTTCGAAAAAAATAATTTGAAAAATTATCAAAATATCTAGGACCGGATTACCATTTCAGTCCTAAAAAAAAATTCCAAAATGATATTTTAATTCTTATGAATTTTGTAAAAAAGAAAAAAGTAAACATGTTGATTTCATAAAAGTCTTTTTTTTTTTTAATTATGGTTTATAAAAAAAGTTTGTATCCTGCTGCATTTTGTATACCATTTTTTTTATGAAATCGTACACTATTAATATCAAAGTTCTAAACAGCAATTATAGCGTTATAGTTTTTAAAGTTCAAAAAAGCAATAGCTAACTATTTATAATCATTATAAAAGAAAAGTAATTAATAGCATTATAGTTTTTGAGGTTCGAAAAAAACTATTGTGTAGCTATAGCTAACTATTTAGAACCCTGATTAATATTATCAATTCAAAATTGTACCAATCCTGTACCGGTTGGTCCGAAATAGTGCATTTCATTGGAATTTGTTTTAGATGTATGAAAATAATAGTAATTAGAAACTAAAGTTATTATTTAATTTTTAATGCAATATAAACATATATTTCTTTTTTCCCAAATAGCATTGAATTAGCTATAATGCTTTCATGCATATCTAATGATGTTTTCACAAAAATAGTTAATTAGTATTTTTTTATTATTTAACACTAGTTTGATTTTTGAATCACAATAGAAATAACATTTGCATTGCACAAAAATAACATGTATCAACAACTAGATTTATTATAATTATAGGAGATGTGCATAGAAGATCTGGGCTACTGATGACGTATGTCATGGCGTACAATAACAACCAAACAAATGATACAAATAATGCGGTACAAATTTTAATTGCAGATTTCTTTGTTGTTAGCGCTGTCTGTTCGAAGTTCCAATCATATTGTATTAGTATTGTTTGACACGGGTCTTTTTAAGTCTAAATAAGTCTTTTCTAATTTTTTTAGTCGCTTAATCTTATTGAGTATTAATTTTTTTCTTAATACAGATTAAGATCATTTTATTTAATTTTTTTTTGTCTGAATCTTAATCTCTTGCTCCTTTTTTAAGGTACTTTTCATTTTCAGTGGCGAAATCAGAAATGATCAATAGAGAGGACCTAACTAGTTTCTTTGTTGTTAGCGCTGTTTGTTCGAAGTTTGAAACATATTGTATTAGTGCTGTTTGACACGGGTCTTTTTAAGTCTTCTTAAAACCAAATGAGTCTCTTTTAGTTTTTTAGTTGCTTAATTTTATCGGTCGTGTTCGGCAGTGAGGCTTAGAGCCTTGCAGCTTAAAAGTTAAGCTGTACTAAGGAGGAGTTGTTCGGTTGATTTTGGCTTAAAGCAATGAAGCTTAAGAACAATAAAGGTGTTAAGGAGAAGCTTAAGGAGGCACTGTGCCTTAAGCCTGAGTTTTTGTCAGCTTAAGAATTTGTTCTGAGGAAGCTTAAGAAAGATGCTCTAAACCTCTCTAAGGCACAGCTGTTCGGCCGACTTAAGCAGCTAAGGAGGCTAAAGCCTGTTTAAGGAGGCTAAAGCCTCACTGCCGAACATGGCAATCGAGTACTAATTTCTTAGTGCAAATTAAGATAACCTCTTTTAATTTTTTTTGTCTGAATATTAATCCCTTTCTCCTTTCTTAAAACATATTTCCCTTTAACTATTTTTAGTTATCTTAATTCATTGTTTCTTCCTTTAACTTACAGAAAAACTTTTCATAGCACGGGTTAATATTAGAATTTAGGAAGCTTTTGAGTTCATAGTCTTATTCTAAACATCTACATTGAGTCATTGAGACAACTTCAATTGAAAAAAAAAAAAAAAACCAAAATTGACGTAATTTTATTATATCTTTTTAACTTTTGGAGTTTTTGAAGATTCAAAGACAATGAGTTACTTATAAGCATAGTGAAAAATGAAAAATTTGGATTCGGTTCGGTGGGATCAAAAATTCATAATTCAAATATAATTCGGATATAATTCAGAAATGATTCGATATAACCAGAACACAAAAAAAAAAAATCCAAATTCAAGTTGCCATACAAACTTTATATAATTCATGAGCACAAAAGATCATAAAACTCATTCAAATTGTATAAGTGGGAAATTATGTGGGCATGACTCACAGTTCAATTACTTTTATCTCTCCTCACGTTTATTTTCAACGAAGCAGGCAAATTTTTAGTGAAAAGAACGGGTTTAATTCATAAAATTCGCGTTTTATATGGTCAAATGTTCGATCAACGAAAATATGTTGTTCAGTTCGATAATAGCAAAAAATAAATTATTCGCGAATTAAACGCATACCTTGTCACTATGCTTATAAGAGCTACTTTTTCTTTGGATCGTTGTTAAATGGCGAATAAATTTATGATCTTATCTTTTGATAATACTTTTATACTAAGATGTTAAATATACCCTATTTTGTCCGTTTATAAATGCTGAATATACTAAGATGTTAAATATATCCTATTTTGTCCGTTTATAAATGCTGAATATGGAGGTTAAATTTACTGTACTCATAACATTTTACTTAAAAATCATGTATAAATATAATTTTTTTTTAAATAAATTAAAAATAATTGGCCCAATTCTCTCTTCCTGAATCCACCATTCGAAGCGAATTAAAGAATACATTGTTACCTGTGGTGATATCTCGAAAATAATTCGGCAATATTTTTTTTTTATTTGAAAGTCGGTAGGTAATTGCATTAATCAAATAATTTACAAAGTAGCTATTACATAAGTTTTTTTTTTCTTAAATTAAAAAACATTAAAACATATACATTGAGCTACTTGTACAATCATCTAATTTGCTATGTCAGAAAATCAAAGATATATGAAGTCAGAAAATGCAAATTGGTCTATTTGTGCCCAAATAGTAAGTAGGTGGGTCTTCCGATTTTCTTTTCTGAGAATGTAGACACGGCAGTAATTTCTTCGAGTTGAATAGCTCGCGAACTATGCTGCATCGAGCCCTTCCTCAAGGACAAAACATCTTCTTCTTTCCGAATTTGACGCTGCCCAGAGGAATTCACAGCCAAGAGGCACTAAATCAAACCTGATCGGGATAGTCACCACTTAGAGAGGAGGAGGAAGAGGACACTGAATCAAACCAAACCAAGACAGTCACTACTCAGCCGAGATGGCACTTAATCAAACTGGAAGAGGAAAGTAAATCAATCGGACCAGGACAGTCACCACTTAGAAAGAAAGATGAAGAAAAAAGAGAGAAGGAATGAGAAGAAAGAGAAAGAATGAAACAACTCGTCATCGGTAATAACCAAAAGGCACATATTTTATTCACATATAGATATAGTAGTAATTACAGGATGCTTTTTTTCTCCTGTGCGACAAGATTTGAAATTCATAATTTGTGTATATTACGACTAAACCGGAAATAGCTTTTTTTATAATGCAAAAAATATATCAAAATTTTTAATTTTTTTGTAAAGCTGTAAATTCTTTTCTAAATTTTATTTCTAATATTCAATAATTAATGTGTTTGTTGGTGAAATTAAATAGATAAAAAAAATTGGACGGATCTAAAAAAAATGATACAATGTATAATACGTGTAATACTATGTGCACACAATATTTGTACGGTGTAAAATCAGAGTGTGTTTAAACTCACTAAATCTCTTGATAAGCTTAATTTTAAAATTTATTGAATTGATTTCAAATGACGAATTAAAATCGGTATACTTTCACTTGTGATGCGTTTACTTACATACACAGTTTATAATTTTTTGAATTAATTTAATTAGTATAAAATAAAGGTAAAAAAACTTCAAAAATGAATGCATTAAATTTATTTATAAAACATTCTTCTTTTACCACTAATTTTATATTAACTTAATTAAAAAATTTATAAATTTTGCATATTAATAAATACTCATGAAGTAGATCAATTTCAACAATTCAATTTTGTCATTTGAAGCTAAGCATATATGTTTTGAATTTAAAACTTATTAGAAGTGAAGTCAGACTTTTAGATTATTAGGGTCAAATATATATAAAAGTCAATTATATAAATTTTTCAGCATAAAATAAGAATCAATTTTATAGTATTATATTATTTTACTCTAAATTATATAGAAAATTATACATAAATATATAAAAAAATAGAGGTCAATTGAGCTCATGCTTCATTCTTCCCTTCGCCTCTCAAACTTACTATGCAATCTGATGAGCTTAAGAACATCTTAGTTCTACTCTGTGCATACGTACTAGTTATCAATAATAAATCAATCTTTTATGTATAATTAAGTATTAATTTTTGTATGGTCGCTAGCTCAGCCTTTTCACAGTGAAGAGTGATGCGGAGCCGAGTCTTTGGAGACTCGAAACATTTTACTTCACTTTTTAGGTAAAACAAATTAGGATGTATACATTATTTCATCTTTCGTTGCAGTTTCGTTTTCTCACTTAATTGTTTTATTTATTTATTAAGCGTGTAGACATTTCCGCCTAACTTTTACCAATTCAAAGCTGTATAGATAAGTTATTGTTCTCAGCCCACAGAATTATTAAATGTAATGATGTCCAATAATCAAACAAAAAGAAATAACGCATGAATCATGATGTTGGTTCTTTTATATTCCGGACTACTTCATTTGATTCATCTTGTTTTTTACTTCATTATCAAACATCAATCATTTGAATTCATCTTCTACTTTTTTAAAGACTTGGTAGGTATTGTAAAATCATTTAAATTTATCAAACAAAGAATAGAAAGTCAATTCATGTAACAGCCTGTGGAGATGGAATCAGACTTTTGAACTATGGGAGTTAAACGTGAATGAGTTCAATTGTATAAAATATTTGTACTACAAATGAGATTCAATATCAAAATATCCATAGTATTTTACTCTAAATTATATAGAATATCGTGTATAATTATAAAAAATTAAAAATAAATAGTGATCAATTGACTCCATTACTTGATTGTCTCTACATTAGGAGTCTGTATAAACTCATATATCGGACTGAGTACATACTTCCAGTCTGGTCGAAAATATATATGATGCTTATTGAGATTTGGGGTCAGCATTTTGAGATTTGTGCCAAAACTAAAGACTCGGATTAATTACATTGTACTCGGTACAAGATAGAAAGGTCTGTAATGGAACAAGATTTGCTGCTCTTCAAAATTCCTACTATCTCTGCTCTTCTCTCTTCTATTTTTTTCAAGAGAGAGAAAAGTGGACAGTAGCACCCTGCTATTCTTCTTAAAATGCAGTAGATTTGGATCCTTGGCTCAACACCCAATTTGTAGTGAAGTCTGAATCCTTTGCATTACCTTATGCAATGACGGAATCAGATTTTTAAATTATAGAGGTCAAATATAAATAGATTCATTTGTATAAAATTTTAATATTACGAATAAAAATTCATTTAACACTACTTATAACATTTTCTTTTAAACTATATAAAAAATTACATATAAGCAGAAGAAAATTGGAAAAAATGGGGTCGACCTCATATGCTATTAGATGAAGTATATTAAATAAAAGGACCAAATATTCTCTTTGTATTATTATCGTGAGGATAAAAATGTAAAAAAAATTAAAATTTGAAACTTTAATTTTATTCCGTTTATAAATGTGTTTTAACTTTACTCCACATAATATTACCTTAAATAATTTCTGTTTGGTATATTAAATTGACTTAAATAGCCTTCAATATTAAAATTACTATAGTATTTTGCTTAGATAACATCCTTTGATTCTCTGCCAAAAAAAGCAACATGAAAATATCCTTTGAATGTATAACAAGTTACCGAGTAAAAAAAATTAACAGAGAGGTTGGCATCACATTCGAACCTCACTTTGATGTATGCATATGAATACAAAATTAAGATACATAAAATAGAAGTTGGCAACTGGAATTTGATTGGCATATACCTGTGTCAGCACGAAGGAAATTCATACCACCCATAAGTTAACTAAAATTTTGAGTTCGGATTTTTTTTTAGGAATTGGATTTTATCTCATCCAAATTAGTTGGATCTTATCGTTTAATTTGCTTCAAGATTTATGTCAAGATATTTAAAATTTAATAACTCTAAATGGCTCTGTAAATCTGAATCATCCATGTACATTTTAACATAGATCGGATAGTTTACAATTTATTTTGAATAGGATTTTGTCCAAAGCTCTTTGGACAAAAGCTCCACCTTTTTTTAACACAAATATCAAATTGACTGGGATTCTAATCGGATGGTCAGAATCTAAATTCAAAATTTATGTTACTTCAAAGGATCCAAACTCACCAGAAAGGAACCATGTGGACCTCTCAATGGCCTTCTTTTACATGTTTATCCAATCTATATTGTATTTGATAAGATGAGTATAAATAAATTTTTTTTCTGTTGAGCTCATTAGATATCGATAAGAATAAAGTTATTTTTGTTAACATGATAGATAAGAATATAAAAATATTTCTATCTGATCTGTTTTGTATTTGTTGACATCCCTACATGTGGTCTTCTTATAGTTTAATTAAGAATAAATAGAGTAGAATTAGGATATTATTAAGCTCACCAAGTACGAAGTACCTTTGTAAGCTTAACTTAAAATTTATCGAATTTGCTTCAAACGACGAATTCAAACCGATAATATCGGTCTACTTTATGTGTGATGCATTTACATTTTAAATTTATAAAATTTTGAATTAAGTTAGTCTAAAATCAAACAGTCAACAAATAAAAAATAAACGTATTAAAATTAACTTATAAACTAATTTTTATTAGCTTCTTAACTTTATACTAAATTAACTTGAAAATTTATAAATTTTACATGTAAACACATCACTCGTGAAGTAGATCAGGTTTAACAGTTTTAATTTGTCATTTAAAACCAACTTGATAGGTTTTTGAATCAAGCTCACAAAAAACTTGGTGAGCCTAAGAATAGTGATTTGCTCTCGGGTAGGGTACGGGTACCTTGGATAAATCCGGGATGGATAACGGGTAGGGCGGGTAACGGGTACGAGTAAGCGAGTTTTTTTTTCAAAATCTCTACCCTACCCGTTTCATACCCGTGCCCATCTCGGGTAGGGGTAACGGGTACCTCGGGTATGGGTAATGGATACTTCGGGTACAGGTAACGGGTACCTCAGGTAGGGTCCTGGTTTTTTATTTTTTTTCTGTTTTTTTTTGTTTTTTTTTCCCTTTTTTTTCTGAACCGGTGGGAATTTTTGAAAAAAAATTGAATTTCAAATTGAAACGGGTTAACGGGTACGGGTTAAACGGGTAAAGGGGTGAGGGTTAAGGTACGGGTACACGGGTACAACGGGTCTGGGTAGGCGGTTTCGGACACGAGTTGGGCGGTTTTTTTTTTTTTCAAATAATGGTGTCCGGTCCGTCTCAAACCCGTACCCGTGTACCCGCCTATACTCGGACACGGATACAGATACCTCAAGTAACGAATACGGACGGACTGAGTTTGGATAACCCATTATGAGTTTTAGCAAACCACTACCTAAGAACGCCCTAATTCTACTAGAATAAATAAACTAAAAACCCGTTTTATCCAAAGCGGCTTGTTTTGCCACGCCAATCAATGAACGTATACTATATATACTTCATCACACAGGTGCAATTAAAAATTAATATATTATTTACATTATTATATAAACATAATTAACAATAAATTATGTACTGTGATATAATTCATTGACTGAACGATTCAAAGCGAAGAGTGACACCGTTTTTCTTTCCTTCTCTGAACCAAGACTTCTCCATTTAGCACTTGATCCATTGTAGAATATTGCAATTGGTGCTTGAGATAAAGACTTCTTTGTCCAAAGACTCCAAACCAATGTTAGATAGCTTCAAAATAATATTAAAATACTCGTTGGATGTTATAATAGCATATTTATAAAATGAACTGGATAAATTCTGATATAGAAATAAGGGGGAATTTCATGTATACCCCTCAAAAACTTCAAAATTATGTATTCTCCCTCTAAATTTTAAAATTATGTATTCCCCCTCTAAACTTCAAAAACTCACAAATTTACTCATTTTATTGTCTTTTATATTAAAACTCATTCTAAATTTATAAATACCTATTTTACCCTTAATTTAAAGCACAAAACACCCATCAGACTTAAATTTGAATCACAAAGGGTTCCTCTACTGTCCGAACTGCTTTAAGATATGTGTGCGCTAGATCAGCACAAATCTTGAAGCGAACAAGCACAGATCTTGAAGTGAACAAGCACAGATCTTGAAGCAACACAGACATATCTTAATGCGGTATGCACGGATTGGACGGTAGATGAACTCTTTGGATTTAAATTTGAGTCCAATGGGCATTTTATGATTTTAATAAAGAGTAAAGTCTGTCAAATGAGTTATAATATAAAAGACAATAAAATAAATAAATTTGTGAGTTTTTGAAGTTTAGAGGGAAAGATACATAATTTTAAAATTTAGAGGGAAAAATACGTAATTTTGAAAATTTTCAGGGGTATACGTGAAATTCCCTCCTAGAAATAAATATAGCAGGTCAGTAACATCACAAATAGAAAAATGCATGTTGTCAACAAGTATTGATATAAAAGAACGAATATACTTGTGTATTATAATTTGTGCATTGTCTTGATTTTCTTAATTTGCTTAAATCAATACTGATAATTTCAATAGTTTAGATGTACATTTTAGTTTGGATACAACGAGATTTATAATTTGTTTTGCATTATTAAACAGATTACCAATTATTTTTCTTTTGCTTATCAAATATTCACGAAGAAAATATATTATACTTTGTTTTTTCTATTACTTCGTACTTTGCCACTTCAATCTGATTGAAAATGTATATGATACCATCTTCATATAAAATTCGTACTTCTTACATATCATAGACAATTCAGACTGTTCTTTAATTCTGACACAAATCTCAAAATAAATCCCCTATATTAATAAAAGACACAAACTTTCTGGCTATAACAAATCCAAATCATTCTTTTCTCTACAATTTTTTACAGTATATGAAAAATATGAATTCTCTTTGGACGTGTTCGCGCGTCACTGTTTTTATGAGAAAAAAAAATTCACTTAAAGTGAATTTTTTTTCTGAGTGAATCTTTTTTTTTTTCATGCGCATAATATTTCAGCAATTTAAATTAGATCCGAACTCAAACTCATTTCCGTTCTCAGCTGAGAGCTGAACATGTCCTTCATATGTAAACATTAATCATCTCTCTTTCCTTCTCTTTGATGATCTAAGAGTTGTCAGACTATCCATGTTAGGTCTACTTCTAATCTCTATCACTATTAATTTATTACCATATGCAACAGTGATGCTATACAATATATTCAATGAGAGAGTATTATTTTTTTGAGTGAGGCTATGTTACTTTGCAAAGCATGAGAGATTTGTATTATGGATCAATATTTTTATTTACAAAATTTAAATAATTGAAGAGCCGGTACTTAGGTTAGTGTTAGATGGTTTGATATCCAATCTTTTCATTCAAAAAAACAAAAATTCAAATAATCGATTTGAACTGTTAAATATGATATCCATGTAAAATGTACATGGAGACAGAATTTTACATTTTTTAGAGAACATAGATTATTTGATTGACTATTAATCGATAAATTAGTCAATTGGTTCAGGTCGACTATATAATCTTTAAAAACAAAAATATAGATCTATTGTATTGACTGATCTGAGCTTTGCAAAATACCATAGCCTCACTTTATTTTTTGTACAGTATAAATACAACCGATTTTTTTATTAATATCCTAAAAAATAAAAAAAAATATAAAATATTATGTAATTATAATTATTTAAAAAATATTTCTTATTTTGGAGTCAATTATTAAACTAACTATTTTACGAAGGTGCTATCCTAAATGCATAGTTTTGTGCATTTAACTAAAAAAACCTTGAGTAACAGTAATTTGCCGACTAACCTAAATAAAAATCTTAAAGTGCTATTGTAATAGCATATTTGACCAAATGTACCATATTATCTGTTTCTATTACTTCCATTCAAAGTTTTTCTAAGCACTCTTTTCACATAAGCATCACAGATTCAAGTCATAGTGATAAATAAATTATTCGGATTCGGTTCAGTGAGATCAAAAATTAGTGATTCGGAAATGATTCAGAATTATTCGGATCAGAGATCTTAATCTTGCAAGAGAGCAAAAAAAAAAAAAAAAAAATATATATATATATATATATATTATAAAAAAATTCAAAAAAAAATTGTGAATAATTCGTAAAATTCAGAAAAAAAATTTTATAAACTATTCGGGTTTAATTTGATCAAATTTCAGTTAACCAAATAATTTGACGTTTGGTTTGATATCACCAAACAAACAAATTATTCGGGTTTAATTTGTAAATCTTGTGACTACAAATTCAACAATCAACATTAGCATTCTCAGTACCTGTGGATACATAATTTTGCCACATAAAATCCTATAGTGGGTGGGTCTGATGGATAAGCCGCCAAAATAGACGCGTCTCGTTTTGACATTTCCTTTTCTATCCCTCTTTTTTTTCTCTGTGCATTTGTGCGTTTTACACTACTATTTCTCTCTCATTTCTAGACACCTCACTGCCTTTCCTCTTTCCATCTCTTTCTGTCTCTCTCTCTTAACCTGCTGCCAATTCTACCTTTCTTTTCAAGTCTATCTTCTCTGTGTATTTGTCAAACCTTCTTGTAAGTCTCTTATCTGCAACTTTATTAGTCTACACATGTTCTTTCCCCTTCTCTTTTAGTTGTTGCTTAATTAGCTTGACCCCATATCCTACAATCAATACCTGGTTAAAATCTCAAATTGACTGTCGGTTACTCGGTTTCGTCTTGCTTGGTGCAATAAGTTCTTGAGTTTGCTTTCAATTTTTAATAGCTGGTAGTTTGGGCTTGATTTCGTTTGAATTGCCTCAAGGTGTGTTCTTTTGGGTAAGGGTTACTGAGTTGCGATCCTCACTAATGGTAGGAAAATTTGACAAATATGAGCATGAATTGAGAGAGAGAGAGAGAGAGAGAGAAAGAGAGGTGGTTTTTATGTAATTTTGTTTGGCTAAGTGAAGTCCGAAGAAGCATTAATTAATTTTGTAGGTTTTTTATTATCCTTGAATTATTTTGCTTATTTAGTTCAACAAAAGTTTTTTGGATTCAGGTCCTTCATTTATGTGTGAGATTTTCTGTAATAAATCAAATTAAACTCAGGTTGCATATCTTTCAACTGTTAATACCAATTATTTCACTCGAATTCCTTTTCAGCAACAATTTCTTTTTTCAGGAAAAATATAACAAGTAGAGAATTGAAGAAGGAGAAACAAAAAGAGGGGAAGTAAAGGAAAATTATGTCTCTAATAAGAGCAGCAACTGAGTCAGCTGCCTATGGCGGGTCCAACCTCTATGCCCGCAAAGGCACTTCGAACCGGTCAGGTTTGTATCATTATGGACTGGAGACATACAGCCCTGATTTCTACACTGAACCGTACATCTCCAGTCCATCGCCACTTTCCAACTCATCTGAGCCCTCCTTCCCTGGCTCCCTCTATGACCTCCAAGTCTCCTCAAACCTCCACCAACTAATGGCAAACTCCAACAATTCTCCCATAATTCTAGACGGAAGTTCGTCTTCCTTCAATAATTCGATAAGCAGCTCCAACATATCACACCAGAGCCCACAGTCAGTGTTGGTCTCAGACAATCAAAACAGCCCGAATTTTGATATTCAAATGGATAATCTGGAATTTGATGAGGATGATATTCAGATGAAGCTTCAGGAGCTAGAGCATGCCTTACTAGGTGATGCTGATACCGATTTAATCGATCCGTACCAGGTGTTGGATCTCGACCGAGAACCCGTTTGGGAGACCTCCATTAAGGAAATACGACCCGCACCAGCTTCTCCCAAAGAGTATTCTTCAGAGTCAAGTGTGAGTTGCAATGGAGAGGCATCCACACCTAAACAATTGCTTTTTGATTGTGCGGCCGCAATTTCAGAGGGGAGCATAGTGATTGCAAATAACATAATAAATGAGCTAAGAAAACAAGTGTCAATCCAAGGTGATCCACCTCAGCGTCTGGCTGCTTATGTAACTGAGGGTTTGGCAGCCCGGATAGAAACCTCGGGCACTGGCATCTATAAGGCCCTGAAATGCAGAGAAGCCCCCAGTTCGTACCAGCTGTCGGCAATGCAAATCCTCTTTGAAGTGTGCCCGTGCTTCCGTTTCGGCTTCATGGCCGCGAATTACGCGATAATCGAAGCATGCAGAGGTGAACAAAAGTTGCACATAATTGATTTCGATATCAACCAAGGAACCCAATATATCAACCTGATTCAGGCACTAGCTTCCCATCCTAACAAACCAAGAAAGCTGCGCATTACTGGAATTGATGACCCTGAGTCAGTACAGAGGAAGATTGGTGGATTGAGAATTATTGGCCAGAGGCTAGAGAAGCTTGCAGAGGATTGTAAGATCGAGTTTGAATTTCATGCTATAGCAGGCCAGGTTAGTGAAATCGGGCCTGAGATGTTAGAATGTAGGAGAGGGGAAGCGTTGGTTGTGAATTTCGCGTTTCAGTTGCATCACATGCCTGATGAGAGTGTTTCTACGGTAAATGAGAGGGATAGGTTGCTTAGGATGGTTAAGGGTCTCAGGCCAAAGCTTGTTACAGTTGTGGAGCAGGATGTCAATGCCAATACTGCACCTTTTTATACTAGGTAATACCGCACTTCTTATTTTAGGTATGGTTATTTTGGAGTTCTTGTTCCTTTCTAAATGGTAAAAGTACACATCCAATTGAGAAAACAATTGTTTTCCATTATGAATATTAAAAATGCTATAAATCCAAAAAAACCCATGTCATATTATTCTTATTTTTTACTGGAAATACCCGCATGTCTGTGCAAATTAACTTTTCCTGAAATATGCGCAAATACCCTCCAGTTAATCACTGCTCCTACTCCTTTATTGAGAATAAAAATGCCTCAAGTACCTTGAACCTAGCCTTTCTTACAGTGTGACCAATTACATATTGCCATACATTCCATAAATGCTGAAGTCTAACGGCCTGGAATTGGTCAGAGTTTTTTTTTTTTTTTTTTCTCAAAGTCTTTTCTTCTTCTTTTCATCTGGAATTGGTCAGAGTTCTTTTTTTTGTTTGTTCCCTTCAGTACTTCACATTATTTCTAAGGGCTTATTTGGATAGTTATGGATATTTTTTTTTTCTTTGATTCAGGAAAATTTTAAGACAAAAAAAAAATGGATGTTGGGATTGGAAAAAATGTTTGAAAGTTGCGAAAATTTAACCTAAATTATTCACTTTCAATCATAAGTGAAAAAAAAAAAAAAAAAAAATTGAAAGCTACAAAAAAAAGATGAAATGAATCATTTTTTTTTCTTTTCCTCATGGACTCCTTAAAATTATTGTCCCTAAAAATTTCCCGTACTTCCCAAAGTTGGATCAAAACGGTAATTTGTCTTCTACTTTTGAAAACTTGCCAACAATTCTGAAATTGGCTTTTTCACAAGTTCAGTCCCTACAAATTTCCTATTCCAAAAACATGTGCAAACCATCCAAACAACTCTTAACATTTGAAAGGCCAAAAGTAATAGATATGGTTTTCCAGAAAAATGTTCCTGACATGCAATATGGGTATTGTACCATAGGTTTGTGGAGGTGTACAACTACTATTCTGCAATTTTTGAATCACTTGATGCAACTCTACCGAGAGATAGTGCCGATAGATTGAATGTTGAGAGACAGTGTCTGGCACGTGATATTGTTAATATCGTGGCCTGTGAAGGGCCTGACAGAATTGAGAGGTAATTCTTATCTCTCTTTTTTAAGAACAATTAAAAACACATTAGTATGGAAAAATCATCAATCTAATTTAGATATACACAAGCCCCAATTCTGTAATGTTTTTAAATCACCCTTATGTAAAAAAAAAAAAATTCACTCCTGTAGTCTAATTATCAAAATTTCCCTTGGTATTGGCCATTTGCATAAATGTACCCGAACTTCAAAATAACCATGTCCATAAATTATATTTATGTATAGGTACGAAACAGCAGGAAAATGGAAGGCTAGGATGACAATGGCCGGGTTCGTCTCATCTCCATTTAATTCTAGTGTTGCTACAAACATCAGAACTCTGCTCAAGTCATATTGTGATCGGTATCAGTTTGAGGAGGAACCGGGTTCATTTCATTTCGGCTGGGAGAACAAAATTTTGGTGGTTGCCTCGGCTTGGAAATAGACGATCCACGGAGTTGAAAAATGCCCCTAATCTCCTTTTGTAAAATACATCTTTAATGAAAATTAGATCCCATGTTGACAGTGTATCTTTTTTTAACCGAGCCTGATGTCTTTTGGTTGGTTTTTTAAGTTAGTTTATGATGATGATGGTGTGTTACTGTTACTAGATAGATGTCTGCATTGACCAAATTAAACCGAATGAGAACGGTTTTTATTATAATTTTTGTATGTTAGCTTAAAGTTAATGAAAAGACTTGCTGCAGTGTCCTTGTATATTTGATTATTAGTTATATTTTAATTGTTAGTTGTGAAGCTATCTAATAAAATCCTACCTAAAGCTACCTACTGTCAGCGCTTGAATGGTTACGGTGTTGTTTCGTTCTCGTATTTTATATTTTAACTGGACAAGTTTATCTAGTAATAAAGAAGACTCGGTGTTTTTTCACTTCGCATAATAAATTTATATAACTGGGTTTGGTTCATTTTAGTAATATTAATAATATATTATTAAAAGAACAAATAATTGAAACAAAATAGTAGTATTTTTTTTTTTATGCTTGTGGTGTTATGAACAATAGTGATGACACGCTTTTGATTGTAAATTGAGTTGTACACTTGTAGTGTTTATTTAATTACGAAATTCGAAACTCCTAATTCAATTATGCTTTAATTCTGTTTTGTTTGGTTTACAGTTTGCATTGTTGAATATACTTCTTTTTTTTTTTGGATATTTTATGTGGTGCAAACTCCAGATACAACAATTAAAACCAGAGTAACAAGATTTGTGAATTATTCACAAATTATTTGGATTTGAACCGTGGACAAATCGATCCATGTATTATTAGTTATGCTCAGATTTCATGTATTATTAGTTATGCTCAGATTTTATGAATTATACTCGAATTATTCTCTAGACTAAAAAATATTTTAGTATATATTTTTTGGGGCTTTTTTTATGGGACTAAGATCTCCGGTCCGAACTCAGTATAAAATTTCAAATTATGTCTTGATTATTTTCAATCACAAACTTTTAATCTTGTTGAATTTTATTTATGAATCATTAAGTTGTCATTAAAAACTACGGTTAGAGTAGGGCTATAAATGAGCTGAGTTTGAGCAAGTTACCTCCAACTCATGTTCAGGTCATTTAGTTAATGAGCGAGTCAATTCGAGTTGAGATGGCAATAACGAGCAGTAAAGCCAACTTAAGTTTAGCTCATTACCAATTCGAGTTGGCTCATAACTCGTTTGACCAATCAATTTCTTTAGTTATAGTTATATACTAGTAAAAATTTATCTAAATACAAATAATTCAAATGGCTTAGTAATATTTTATCTAAACACAAATAATTCAAACATAATTAACAATACAACTAGTTAGAGTGTAAATGAGTGTGTTAAAGCAAATAGTTAGTGAACGAGTTATGAGTTTGAGTGATTTTGTACCGCCTTAGTTAGAGTGTGGTAGAATGACTCGTTATACAATTAAGCATAAAAGACCTTATAGGAAGAATCGTGATGCCCAGATTGCATGGTCACACGTGGTTTGTGCATGGTAAGATCCTGCTCATCCGCGTTACTGTTTTTGCAGGAAAAAGAAATCCAGTCACAAAAACAGTAAAAAATAGTTCAAATTTTTACTTTTTCTATACCCACATCCATTTCCATCGGTGTGCCGAACATGACCTAAATGTGAGGCCTGCACGTCCTTGGCAAGTTGGCAGCCTAATCAGGATCGAAGCTGAGTAGCTTTGTCCGATTTTTTTTTCATAAACAATAACAAATAGGAAGTGAAATCCATACCATCATTCATGGAAATTGATTATAATGTTAAATTTTAAGTTTATCTTTATTTTACTGATTGTCAAAATATCAATATAATTTATTTTGATAGGTATAAATGTATAATAGATTTATACGGAACCAGTATTTTTGAGTAGATTTCAAGGGAAAGGAATAGAGCTGGATATTTCAGAATTTATTTTCTTACAACATTAACCGAATTAACTAGATATGTTAACAGTAAAAAAAAAAAGTTAGGCCAAAATGAATAGTACTAGCCAAATAAAGAAAAAAGCTGACCAGGATGAATTATACTGGCCGAAAAAAATATCTTCCGACATTTTTAGTAAGTGATGCTAATGATTTAAAATATTATATTTACTGAATCCATATAAATGGAAATACGTGTGTTGTGTTGTGACGTGATTAAAATATGATCATGGCATTTAAATAATCATGTAACACGTCGTGTTCAAATGTACCGTAATTCGCATAAATATTTATTCATAATTTAAGTTAGTTTATTTAAGATCTATCACTTAATCAAGATCTAATAGTTCTAATTATATATGTATTGTATGATCATGTGATGTGCTGTGTTATGATCAAATATTTTGCATGACGAATTGTGCTATACTAAATTTTCATAAAATAATTACGACATACAAATAGTCATGACATGAAACACACAAGTTACAACATGTAATTGACATGTATGCCGTACTGTTATGTACCGTAACTATATCATTCTATATTGAAATCAGCTTTGTGTATTATTTTTTTTTGGTCAAATTTCTAGTGTACCCATTCAAAATTTTGAAATAGCTAATTTTTCCATCAAAACAATCTAGCTAATATCCAATATCTCCATTAAAATTCCATCTTCTTTCTTCTATCCCCTTTTAATTATTTAAACTTTTATTTATTTATTCTAAAATTTAAAATGACCATTATACCCTCCTCTAATATTAATTTTAAATGAAGTTGTCCATAATTATATTCCTGTTCTTCTTCGTTCTTCATCACGGAGTTCATTGCACAAAATGCTTAAACTAGCAAGTCAGGAGCGGATTTACGTATCAGTCAGGGGGTGCTAAGTCATCCTATGATTTTAAAATTCTTAATTATGTATATTAAACTTTGATTAAACTTTTGAGTTTTTTGAACTTTTATATAGTTTCTCATCCCTCAAAAACCAACAAATGTTTATTTGTAATATAGTGGTTTGAATTCTAGTTGTTATGTTTGAGGACATGAGTTCAATTTCCACTAGCAACATTTTTTTGGTTTTTTTTACGTATTATATTTTATAAATTAGCCCCTCTATTTAAATTTTCTAGTTCCATCCTGTTAGCAACACCACAAAATTAGAGGAAAGAGAGATTGTACATTCACCCCAATTGAACTCCGTCTCCATTTCCATCTCCATCTCAGATGTGTGTTTATTTTATTGATGTACCGTGTATAGAGAGAAGTACATGAGTGGAGCCTCAAGAGACACAGTTTATAGATTTAATTAAAGGTTAGTGGAAAAGATAAGACAGCTTAGAGTTTGGGAGAAAATATCGGAGACAAGCAAAGCAAGAAAGAGCTCTCAGCTCAAATCAATTTCACAATAGTGTTTTTCATTAATAAGTCAAATTAGTGAATTAATAAAATTTATTATATCACCTTCATTCATACATCTCTTCCTTTCCACTATTCTTTGTCTTTTTCTTCAACCGATGCCTTTCCTTTCAAGCCATTATTATTAGACGGAGCAATTATTTATTTACTTACGAGTTTATGTAAAATAGATAGGAATAAATACTAGTCGGCGACTGTACAACAACAATTCTTTACTATACTATATTTATAACTGGGAACTGGTACTTATCCCTATAGTTATTTACCCTTGATACTTATCCTACTTTCTTCACAGCTATGTTGCATGGATACGGGTACGGGTATCGTATCGAATACGACACGAATATGACGATACCGCAATTCTAAAAAATAGAGGACACGATACGGCTATTATATTGTATTATTTTAATTATATTATTAATTTACCACTTGTATTATATAAATTAAATATAAAAATTTCTAGGTATACATTAAATATAATAGCTACTAGAATCAAACATAAAAAGTATTCTAGTGTAATGGTTGTGTTGTATGCCTTCAAAGGGAAGCTCCAGGGTTCGAATCTCGTTAGGCGCAAAAAAAGCCTACTTTTTGGCGCGATCCATGCGTGGTCTACAGCGTGGCGCTGTCCCTGCACGGTCTACAGGCGGTCTACATACGTATCCAACTCCTGTGGGTCGTATCGGGGACCGTATCAAGTGATTAATGATACGCTTACGTTGATACGCCAGCTGGCGTGTCTGATACGTATCGTGGCCGTATCAGAGGCGTGTCGGTGTCAGATACATGTCGGACACGAATATGATGACTTTCTAAGAGTGTTAGGATAACATAGCTTCACAGCCTTCATTTCTTAACAAGCGGAATTGCAAGGAGGGATCCCAATTTGCTACTATTCTAATAAGAATAGCAGCATGTTGCTATTTATTTTCTCTCTATCTTTCTCTTCAAAGAAGAAAAAAGAGAGAAAGAATATCACATGAGAGAGAGTAAGAGGAGAGAGAGAAGAGTATGAGAAGAGTATGGAAAGAATAACACTGGATAACCTAGGCAGCCTCTGCTAGGATTTCAAAAACAAAAAAAGAATAACACTGGATCTCATTCTTGTACGGAGAGGGAGAGAGAAATGGTGATGGAGGCAAAAGTAGGGATATATAGCTCCCATGGCGGGTTGGAGTCACTCACATGATCTCTTTCCTTCCCCAAAACGGGTCGCTAATTTTCTCCAGAAAATAATTTAATAAAAGTTTAAATGATTAAAAGGGATAGAAGAAAGAAGATGAAATTGTAATGGGATATTGAATATTAGAGTGTTTTGTAGAGAAAATTAGCTATTTCAAATTTTCAAACGGATACAATAGAATTTTTTTTTTCTACTGTACGAACCAATAAGGAATCCGATTTTGTTTGGATATGTCCCCGGATCGGCTGTGTCTATGTCCTTGTAGAATTCCGTGTTGTAGCTACTAATTTGTAAATTAGCATCCTGCACGGTAAGTTGTGAAGTCTGAGTAGTCCAATAAATTTTCTGAAATAACGTTAGGCCAAAACAAGTTGGACACGTGTCGGATACGAATCTGACATGGTCAAATGAAGGAGACGACCCGGTCGAAGTTCATGACCCGTTTTTGGTGTCATACACACCGTTGACTGCAGCAGAGACGCCGCACAGCATCTATGACCATCACACAACGCATTGCGGCAAATATGTTATGCAACACCAATCTTTTCCTAAAATATATATTTTTTTCAAAGATTATATTCTAGGCAAAAATTATACAAAAAAGCTCATCATGCAAAGGCAGTTTGAATATTTTTATCGCACTAGCTACCTACATGTACAATGTATTGATATCTTATTTCCTGCTGATGATATCTTATATGTTGTCTTATAAATACTCGCCTCGTATTTGTCAACAAAATGACTTCAGTATCGAATATGTTATGTTGTTATGAAACAATTTTGATACTTATCTATTTTGTTAGTGATTGAACCTTAAAAATATATAAAATCGTGTTAAATGACACATAGCAAATATACTTTTCTGTTTTTTCTTCGTTTTGATCCTATAAATTTGAGTATCTTTTGAAGATATTATTTAAAATATATTGTACAATACAGCTCACAGTTTGTTTGCTTAGTAGTATTCTACTGCATTACAGAAGATATATGATACTTAGAAAATATTTCCAAACGTTTTTTGGTTTCTTTGAAGACTGTTTGTGTATAATTTTTTTTTAAAACCATTTGAATTTATGCATTGTGTTATATTAATGCCAACCTTTTGTTGTTTTTATTATTTGTGTCACCTAAGCATGATATAAAATTACTGACATAAATTTCTCTCTGAATTTGAATACATTTTGTATTCTTAATTATTACTTCTATTATAAGTTTTTTTGAGTAATTTTAAGTTAAAAGTTCTTTTACATTTATTTTTAAATTCAGATGGTTTTTTTATTACATGTGTAATTCTACTAAAATCAAATAACTACATTACAAGAATAAAAGTAAAAAAAATCTGCTAACTTAAACTGCACAGTATTATTATCAACTAAATGCAACTGAAACGCCGAAAAATTTCATACCTAATTTATATACATTTCAGTTTTGTTTGGAACTAACTGATTGCACAAAAATGTACAGAATGCAGAGGATGTTCGGTTTTTTCCAGCAGAAAACTTAATCAAGAACTACCTTAGTCATTGCTTATCACAGTATTTTTATATATCAAATTGTTTTACAAATGTTCAATCTATATGAATATTTCTCTATGAACATAAAAATTGACTAGCTAGAACAACACTTAATAACAACAAATCTCATAAATGAATAAAGTGAAACTACATGTATGAATTTAATGCACTTTTAATTTGATGATTTATGACTTATCTTAACCCGTTTTGAAGCCTCCATCAACTCAACCAATGAGGGCAAGGGCCTTGGTACTGGTACATTTCTCGACCTGTAAAGACGTCTCAAGCTTTCATTCAATTCCTTTGGTGAACCAATGCAATTTCTATCCCTTTCAACTCGTAGATCCTTTTTCTCCTTTTCTAATTGCTCTGTACTTTCTCCCTCATCAATTCCATCTTCAACTTGCAATTCTTCAGTGCTTCTTTCTCCATTCTTTTCTTTCTTATCTACATGTAACTCTGCTGTGCTCTTTTCCACAGTCCTCGACTCTTCCATTAGACTACTCTCTCCATCAGATTCAAGGTTACAAAGTTCATGAGAAATATATTCTGAATTCTCTTCATCAAGTGTTACTAATTCATCTAAAATACCAAACCTTGCTCTTCCAAACAAGGTTATTGGTTGGGTTAACTCTAATTTGATCTCAACTGGTTCCAATACTTCAGCTGGAACATCATCTATCGATACCGGCAGAGGTACCATCTCATTCTTTGCTAAAGTAGGATCCAAGATGGTATTTTTGAACGAAAATTTAAAAATCCTCCATAACGGGTCATCAGGAATCCAACGAGTTGTAAAACAATGCTTCTTCACATATGATAATTCCATGGCCAGAGAAGGTGGGGTTGTGGATATGACCCATTTTGGTTGAAGAAGCTGCAGTGCCAATTCCAGTTCTTCACGTGAAGAGTGGATAGAGAAGCATGCATGCCATACACCAAATTCATCCTGCTCGGATTCTGTTAGGCTGGGTGTGTGGGCCCTAGCCTTGCTGGCATACCACTGGGTTGAAGGCCGGATGAAAAGTGGTTTTGGCTGGTGGTTGATTTGTGCATTTATTAGGGTTTCTCTTGCTCTTTGGTACAGCCCCTGAAACCGCACTACCTTAAAAGAAAGCAAATTGGTTAGATAGATTATGGCTGTCAACATTTGATGCAACCTAACCAGTTGACCTATATTGAGAACCCAAAATTGTTGAACGAAGGGAGCAGGTAATTTATGGTTTGGGTATCAGACCCTAATTATTTTTTTTACCAATAAGCAATAAAAATTAAGTTATTTCTCTTTACTATACATAGTTATTATTGTCAGTGCCAATTATACAAATAACACAATGCTAACACACCCAACACATTACCAACCCTAACAGGTTGCACACACCTGGAAGCGAGAGGATGGATCATTAGAGACTACATGTGGAGCAGTGAGAGCAAGAGTGTTAAAGCAATCCGGGGATGTTGACTGGTCAACAAAAATTTTAGAGCCAAATGTTCTGGATACTTCGATTAGGATCTCTTCATGGCCTAGGAGATCACATGCCAGGTATACAAGAGGGGCATGTGGGTGCTTCCAGATGCAATTTATCACCTGCAATTACTGATGCATTAAAAATTGCAATTTAATCCCTAAAAGATGAAGAACTGTTAAAAATCAGGCATTCTAGACATCAGATGCTGCAGTACCAGCTCTGCAACTCTGCCTCAACTAACTATCATTTGTGCATTTGTGTACAAACTAAAACATAAATTTAACCATATTTTACTTCATTATCTATAACTTTTCATTTTATCTTCAATTTAACACAATGACCTCAGCTCACCAATAGTCATTCAACAAGCACTCATTAAGACATAAAGAAAACATGTTTTTTAACATTCTATTCTCTCTGGCAAAATGAAACACAAGGAAGTATCAGATTACCCTACACCATGAAACTATCTACCATTTAACCTAACATCGCATTCATTAAGAATTATATAGCCTGGGCTATAATGAGCAGTTTACTTGGATTTGACCATAGAAACCCCTGACTGCATTTTTTTCATCAAAGAGAGATACCACCAATAGCAATGGGTGACGGAAGGAAGGCCTTTTCAGTGACCAAGAGTGATGGAGAAGGTTGTCAAATAAGACATGTTTCTTAATGAATGGCTCTTCCAGAGAAGAAGAAGAATAAAAAAAACTAATTGGACTAATCCCTTTCTCTTCCAGTACAAAATACTCGTCTTATTTACAATAACTGAAAAGCTAAACCTGGACTTTACATGTCAGAAGTATAAGTAAGGCTTTTGCATGTTTGTTGGATATATCATTTCAAGTAGGAGACAAACAGATAGACCTGATAATAATGTACAACGAATGACTGGATCTAAATAATCATATCATTGGAGATATCTCATTTGTAATTGTCTTTTTGGTAGATGGATAGATATGTGGTCATAATATGATAAATGAAAGGGATTGGTGTAATGATTTAGTAATATGACCTCCAGATAACATAGCCTCAATAATGCAATTGTGAAGGAATTTCTCAACATAATTACAACGGGCTTCATTCAACCAATAACTGTCCCATAATGCCCCAATTTTACAAAGAAGGGAAACAAAAATGTGAAAAGGATAAAAGAGATGGATACCTGTTGGATCGCTGACTGTTTCATAGGGAGTTTGAGAAAGCATCTACCAAAAGTGCAATCAAGAAAAATAAAATCAAACCGAGACACCATTTCCTTCCCTCTCTTTGTTACGTATTTTAATGGAATATCTTGTAAGCAATCAGGAGTAAGCCGGCAATCACCAGTGTGTAAAATATTTCCAAAAATGCCCTCAAATATAAACATAACTGCACCTGAACCATAAGAAATTGAATCAATCCTGATGCTTCATCTGATTCGATACTAGAAAAGTAGAAATTCACTCAAATTCACCGTCATGTAAAAGACCAGTAGTCACTCCAATTCACTACCAGTTGATTCTGTATTAAATTCAAATGTAAATTAGGAGAGTAATGCTTATTGACAAATAAAGCAACTCTGCTTATATATCAGTACAGGACTTTCCTGGTCAGGTTTGGTACCAGTGGGTGCTGGCCATAGTTATCACATATTTTACAAGATGAAGCATTTATCAACAATAAATATTAAATATACAGGACTTCCCAACTTAGTTTTTAATTACACACGGCACCAAATTCAACTTAAATTAGACAACAGTCACAAGGTTGTCGAATCAAATAAAAGCCAGAGAGAAATTCACAGTGTAAACAGGAAACAAGTCAATACCAGAACAATGGTTAGCATCGCAAACCGTGACTGAAAAATCACCATCTGCATCATTTATGACAAATGTCTCACCCACCTTAATCTCCACAAAAATAGCCTCGTCAAGCTTAAGAAAACAAAGTAAGAAATACATGACAAGTTTTTAGCTTTAACGTTTTGATTGCTACATGAATTCTTGCAACTTTTAAGATAAAGAGTGGAAAAGAAAAATAACCCGAGGGTAATAATTGAGAACGATGGCAATGGTAACACGTGTAGCATAGATCGGATACGAGGCTCGGGACTCGATACCTGCGAGGTGGTCCCGGTGGGCGTGACTCAGAAAGTGGTATCGCTTCCCATCGCTCTCAGAGCTCCACGTGTCCACCGCGAACGGAAGCCCCTTGGGCATTTCGACGGGCATGGCTTCTCCTCCTTATTCCTGATCGTTAGTTATTTATTCTTCCTTATTCTTGCGTTTATTCCCGCCGAAGGAGTCGACGCTTTCGTATGATTGTATCACGTTTATTCTTCGCAGAGAAGGAAGGACAATTGGATCCGGGTTTGTGTAAATGTTCCTTTTGCTGACCCGAACTGACGTGTCCAGTTTGCTCGGGTAGTATATTATTCGGAACACAATTAACTCGTGATAGGCCCATGGGCCGAAAGCATAATTACATCTCAAAAGGGTCCAATCTTATTGGGGCCTCTATGTGGGTCCGAGCTGGCCCGAATAGGCTCTAGGCCTCTACACTGAACTACGAAGCTCCTATTCTTGACTCTGGGGCTCTGGGCCCGGAGAAGACTTTCTTTATAATATAATTGGGCTAAACACAGTAGAAGTCTAGAAGAGACTTATTTATTTTTACCTCTTTTTTCTCACATCTGACATCTCCAACTATACAAAAGATTTCAATGAGCACATAAATAATTCCTCCAAGGACACGATGGTATAAAGTAAGGTTTCGTACACAAGGATAGGAAAGTGAATGGTAAATCGTCGATTTTACGCTCAAGATCCTATACAAGAGTTAAATTGCAAAGTTGGTTTTAACATGTTGCCAAAGTTTTATGCTTAATGTATGTTTTTTCTTTTATGTTCACATTTTTTTTTCAAAATAAATTTGTCTGGAGCTTTCAAGATGTCAACAACACTTTGATGTTTCCTTTCTATGTGACCACTAGATTACTCCATAAAATGTAACTGATAAGAAATATACACCGTTACTTCATGGAAAGATGCGTAAATTCATAGCTTCTTTGACTAAACTAAGTACATCATATATACTTTCTAAGTATAATTAAAGGAACTGATGAGATATAGCAATGGCCAATTAAAACTAAAAGAAAAATTATAAACACGCAGTAGAAAACTAGTTAGCTAGCCATGCTAACTATTTACCTATTAAAATGAATAAATTGCTATACTAATCTAGTAAGTAAACCCCTTTTGCAAGTATTTGACCAGCTGGAGGAGCATTTCCCTCTCCCTCGTCAAATTAGCATTATCTTGGGCTAGTTGAGACTTGCTAGCAAGCAACACCTCCACCTCACATTGCAGCTGAAAAGAAAAAACAGGAAAAGTTAACAAAAATCGACCATCAATGGCATTGTCTTAATTAGTTATAAATGAAGTTGTAGAGTATCAGTACCCAATAGCTTAATAACCGTGATTCCAAATTATAATTTGGAATGCAATAGAACCTAGAGTGAGTAAAATTACCAGGCCGTCTTCTTCAGCTTGCATGTTGGCTCTCAACCACTGGTTTTCATCTTGTAACAACTCACACCTTGCTTGCACAATGTTAAGTTGAGACTTAACATAGTTCAGCTCTTTCCTAAGTAAGGCTAATGTAGCCTTTGTTTTCACAGACGCCACCTGGAGTTGTGATGTATAAAACAATCAAATTCAGTGGCGGAACTACCTCTATGAATTGAAACTTTTCAGTTTTGTCCTTTAAATTTTTTAGTTTTTACAAAATTATTACTATTAACTCCCCTCGTAAAATGAAATTACATGACATCTATTGACTATTATTTAGCCACCCCTATCTCAATTTTCTAGTTCCGTTCCGCCCAATTCAAATTCAAGTCATATAATATATAATTATAATAATATAATTTCAATGCCATACTGTAATGTGATCTCCTCAAAGTTTAAACAATTTGACGCCAAAATGATACAATCCCAGATACTATCCAGGTCAAATACCATACTTCAATCACATGAAAGTCTGGTTCTAGGTTAAAAAGAGTAAAACAGTGCCACTGCCCGTCCTGTCACAGTACCAGTTAGGACTCGGGAGCATGTAAAACTGATTTGTAATAACTAACTGGTAATCAAATTTCTGATTCTAAAATGTAAACAGTATGTAACTAACAACCAGACTTAAATTAAAGTCACCCCACCCCAAAAACGTATACTTGATACTGAACTATTGACAATTTTGTCCATCCTTGTAATAAATTACACCCCAACCCCCCAAAAAAGCATAATGACCAAAAATTAAGATGAAATGTGTAACTTCAATATGATTCTGTGTTTGCATGTATTGGTTAGAATATGATTTGGTTTGTTCAAGATGTAGAAGCCAGGTACAACTTAGAAATTCATGCAACTTCCTGTTCTAGAAAAAATATGGGTGTCAGATGCAAGTATGAGACAGATAGTGCACTTGCAATAAAACAATTTCAGAAAGAAAAACTAACTGTTTGTGCTTTGTTGAGGTCAGTATGCTTCACCAAATGGCCAGAGATTGGCACATCCCTTCTCTCATCTGACAACACATGATGTCTCTTCCTTTTGGGCTCTTCACCATCTCTTGCAGTCAGGTTTGCAAAACAACTTGCTTCCTACAGTAGAAAGAAGAAAACAAAAGGAGATAACAAGTTGTTAATTTTTGAGAAATTGAACAGTAGTATATATATAAGAAAGCAATTAGGCATCCAACACCGTAGCAGTATTGCAAAACTATTCTATACATTTTGACACAAACAAAACAATCAGTATTATCATTTAGTTTCAGTTGTTTACATTATTTGTTTGTATTTGTATTTGTATTTGTTCCAGTTCTTATAATCTGATCAAGACAAGTAAACATGAAAGTTATAGTAAAAATGTAAAACAGTGAATTGAATTGAAGAAAATGACCTGCTCAGTTACAGATAAAGTGTTGCAGAGGTGTAATGAATCTTCTCTGAGCCTCTTCCTGTGATTAGGTCTCACATTGATCTAAATGAAAAAGTACAAAAGAAGTTATTTCAAGATTTTCAAGGTTGTTATTGGTTGAAATAAAAATGAAAAAGTTGTATGTAATAATAAATTGTTGCACCTAATGTTGGGAAAAATCAAGAATTTGCATGTATGCACTAATGCACCAAAAAACATTTTCTCTTAATGCCGCCAATAAAATATTTATTGCCAAATTAAATTAATCTAAAATCAAACAAAGTGGATCAATGTGTCAAGTCCTAAATTGATGAATTTTTTCTAGAATTTAAAAATTCAAGACTCGGGGGGGAACGGGGAACTTATTTTTTAGCAACATCAATTTTGTTTTAACATTTGAGTGTTATTTTAAAAAAAATTTCAAAATTGTATCAACTTCAAAAATTATCATTTCTCTCAAAGGATCCTGACTATTACAAGTTTACAACAGAAAAAAATATTGAGAAAGGAAAATGCATTATCGTAACTTTTCTCAAAACTAGAACTGAGAAAGGTTCTGAGTGAGAACAAAAAAAATCTCCAATAGAAAGAAGGTACCTCATAGAGATTGCTTCTGTTGGTACTTATTGTCGATCTCTTTGCCCCTCTGCTCGAATCGCACTCATCTTCACTACTGTCAACGAGACAAAAAGGAAACAAAGAAAAGAAATCAGCAATGCTGTACACGATAAACACCAGAGGATACAAAGAAGTTGCAAGAAGAAAAACCCTGAAATATGGATAACATTACCATTGGTAACAAGACATGGTGGAGGAGGTGCTGCCTAAGACGACCGACTCACTATCAGAGAAGGAGGAGAATGAGTCGGCGCGGCTCTGACAAGTGGGGCCGTGTGTACGGACATTTCTCTGACGACAAAGAGAATCCTCATTCCCGGCGAAACAGGAGGAGAATAGCTTTACGATGTAGGGAAGATTTGCCATGGTGTGTTTCTTGAATGGATTATGACAAAAAAAGGAGGGATTGTAGTAGAGAATTAATTTGTTGTTCTCTCTCTGTTTCTCTCTTTAATTGTCAATTTTATTTCGTTCTTGCATCCTTCTGGTTCATCGCCAGTTCATTTAAAGAGTGAACAGTGGGTTCTCTCCAATTCTTTGTGTAGGTATGAATATTATTTTGTGTAGCGAACTTCTTACATGTGGGCCCTTATCATCATTTAGAAATTTTCTAGAATCCGCATCACAAAAGAGTTTTCATAACGGAATACTGATTTATGTGAATCCGTTTGCTCTGCATTAACGTACCGTTTGAGTTAATTTCTATACCGTACGATGAAGCCTTAATATTAGTGCGAATTTAATCGGACGGTCCAGATCTTAACCCAAATTTTGAGTTAATGCAGAGGATACGAATTCGATTACTATTGGGTTTCCGGCGAATCGATTAATATCATGTGACAGTAAGTTAAATATATGACTTTGTAATAAACTGATATAACGAAAGATCAATCCGAGATATAAGTTGAAGGTTAACTTTCACGTAACAGTAAGTTGATGGGCTTTTCATGAATTGGGCCGAAAGAAATGAGAACAAAGAAACACGCATAAAAATCCTGAGAAAGTCAACTAAAAAATCAATCACACATACAAAACAAAAAGGGTATTTTTGGATGTGTCAAGAATAGCTATTCTAGAATAGAGCCTATTCGAAATAACAATGTACATTCAAATAATAATTTGTTATTCGAAATAGTTAGAATTGTTACTATTCTATATTTATTGTAAATATTAAAATGGCCACTATTTGAAAAGTGTGAATAGAGAAATTTTTTTTTTTCAAATTTATACTAACACAGTTTCGAAATGATAAAATTAACATTATTTATGTTATCTTCACATCGTGATAATTTGTTTGAAACCCCACTTGTCTATCTTTCTTTCTAATTAACATATTGTTAACACTATTTTTTATCGGTCACAACTATTCACTATTCCAAATGTATAATTCTAATATCATTTTTACTAATCCGAATAACATAAGTTTTACACTAATTCATAAATCATTATTTTTTCTCTATTCTCATTCACTATTCTAGTTATTCTAGATTCCATGATTCCATTCAAACGTACCAAAGGAGAGAAAAAATATTAACAAGTAGCATGCAATGGTAGAATAACGAGGGTCACAAAAGAGAGAAAATTTGATTAATATTCAAGTCTTTTACAAATCTACCTTCAAGTTTAAACATATAATGCCACAACACTTCTTTAATACTTACTCTACTGCCATTGTCTAAACACAGTTTGTTATATGGGGAAAAGATACAAAAGTATTGCGGCACATATTACTTGCAAGCATTGCAACACAAATATGAAGTTGCAAAGGAATCACTAAGGTAAAATACTGTAAAAAAACCCTAATTATTTAAATTTCTTTTTTTGCAATCTACACCTGGTTAACAATTTTCTGGTGAATTTGGTTGTTTGATTTCTCCATATCCTTGCTATTGATGCTACCGTTGCTGTTGCTGTGCTTGGTTTGCTCCAACTCAACTGACAAGTCTATCACACCGTCATTGGCACCTATTTCATTTCCCTTGTTATTTCTATATATTGCATATAGTATAAGTTGAAGTGCTCCTAAGAAGCTCCCACACCCGTTTGGCACCTGAGAAATAACTTTCACATTTAAAATCTATCTAAAAAATAATCAAGATTAAGATGGTTTGCCATTTCACCAAAATTTTTATTTGTAGCAAAAAAACAAAAACCCATAGATTTGAGGGATTTCTATATTTACCCGGGCCACACAGCCAATCTGCGGCCCATTTATGGGGGCCGCATATTGGCTTAGAGATCCCCCAAAAGCCAATATGTGGCCCGCCATAAATGGATTGCAGATTGGTTGTGCAGCCCGGATAAATATGGAAATCTCCCAAATTTAAGGTGTTTTGGTTTTTTTTATTATTATGGTATTTAAAAAAAATTCGGGCCATTTCATATTCAAAAAATGCACTAACTCAATTATTGTTTGTTCGCCTTTGTATTGCTAAAAACTAAGGAAATACTATTAATATTATCAGCTAAGCTAATTATACTTCATAATATCAGGATGACCCCATTAATGAAAAACATAATTAAAGTGGAGAATAGTTAATAATTTAGGTATTAAAATTGTACCGCAACAAAGGGATCTCGGCCGAGGAGACCGTAGATGAACCATGAAGTACCACATAAGAATACAAACAAGGAAAGCAAGAAGGGCATGTATTCCACACTTTTGGTCTTTATCACCAATCTCTGCAATTTTGATACAATTCAAATTATCAAAATGATATCTCAGAGAAATTAAACTAATCAAAAGTAAATTATTGTAGTGTTCTATTTTAAAAAAAAAATGATTGATGAATGTTCAATTAATCTCTCTTCCTAATCCACAGCTTTTAATATTTTATTATTCACAACACGAAAATATCATCTATTATATAAATTTTCTAATAATTAGAAACAGACAGAAATTAACACCCTACTGCAACAATTCAGCATTAACACAAAAGCAATTGAATTATAAGCGCAAGATGAGATAACAATACCATGATTGAAAGCGGTGATGCATACATGCATATAGAGAAGATGGTAGCGGCTAAGCCACAAAATAGCTTACGAGACTGTCCATGTAATGCCAGAAGCGACACGAGCACAACGGTGGAGAAAATGGAGATGACTAGCATTAACAGACCAAACATCTTTGCTCTCAGCTTAGGAGGTGCAAATATTAGGAATATTATCACATATATCACCTCAATAACTGCACCGGTGCCGTTTATTGTTGACACCAATATGTTGTTGGGAGAAATGAATGGTAAGCCGTACCTTCATGCGAACAAGGACAATATTGAATTAAACTCTGAAACATAAAACTTATCGGAAAGAAAGGAAACCCGAGCATGTCCTTCTAAGAACACAGATCTTGCTTTCCTTAACCTTTTGTTCTGTAAAATCAACATTTGTGAAGATTCTGTGACTTTTGGGGGATTCTATGAACTCGTAAATTAGTTTCATTCTTTTAATAATTACATGATCTATGAATAATAATTCAAATACAACGGAAAAACTTCTGAAGAGCTTAAGAATAATTTTGTTTGCTCATATATGTGGTAGACTAAATTGATGTCTGAAAGGACTTCTTTGAATTCATCTTTTTTTTTCGTTAATTATAAACATTCCAAAAAAATTCTCAAAATAAGAAAAGAAAAGAAATTACCAAGCTGATAGGAGACAATTCAACATAGTCATGTTGTAGGGAACGCCTGAGAAATCTTCGGTCGATCTGCTCTGAATGATCCTTCGAAATGTAACCCTGCACAACATATATATCCAATTTAGTTCCTCAAGAAGGCTAATGTTAAAAATTAACAGATATAGTAATTAAGCTTGAATTCTGCAGTATTTCTTGCTCAAACTTTTAAGTATGACATGGCAGCATTCTTAATTATACCTTAATCAACAGAGAAAAAAAACCTATAACTCAATTATGCACAAAAACTTGACTAAAAATAAGTAACTTACATTGGAGAAAGAAACAGAAACAGAGCCGTTGCATTTCCTGAAACAAGCAAAATTAGTTTTAAAAAAGAATATTTTGTATAAGAAAATACTCGCAAATTGGTCTAAAGAGAGAGAGACCTAATATCCCAAATATGAAGTGTACCAAGTGTACCGCATCCATCACTGTTGTTCTTTCTATCAAAAAATCCTAAAAGTTGAACTCAATAGATATGCCGTATTCAAGAGGTCACAAGACACACAGAGAAGAAAGAGAGAGAGAGAGAGAGACAAGGGTTTAGCTTTGGATGTGAATTCCCTTCTGAAGCGCGTTATTTATAGACTCAAGTAGCGTAAACTCTATTCAATTCGGTCTTATCCACTGTTATGGTCGGTAAAAGCAAGAAAGAAACGGTGGGTTGGGTTTTTTTTTTTTCTTTTTTTTTCTTTGGAATGGTAAGCCGGTGGGTTAAAAGTGGTGAACCGGTCACCTGTGTTTCTGATTGGGGAGGAAGGGTGGCGACTCCACGCTCCACATTTTACGGCCTTCAGTTACAGAGCCTTGGTACAGGTATGAGTGCATTGATGTAGGTGAATATTCTCTCAATTTTATGAAAATGGAGAGCTCCAGCGTTTGGATGACGACGATATCTAGGCATGTTTGTGTTTTTTGTGACAATTGACTTTTTTTTTATTTGTTTATTTAATTTGTATGGTATTTGATAATTAATTTTTATTTTTTGACATTGACAATTTATCTTTTTTTTCTGTGACAATTGGCTTTTTTTTCTTATCTATTTATCTAATTTGTATCGTATTCAATAAGATGAGTTTGAATAAGATTTTTTTCATGAATTAAATGGCAAATCGAGTGATAAATTAATAATACTTTGAATGTGTATCTAATGGATCCACCCTCAAACCTGGCATCTATTAGATTCAGGTGCAGACCCAAAGTAGACCGGGGGGCTCTCCCTCGATTTTGAGTTTTAGTAGTGATTTATTGGTACTGATCAACTTTATCTCTTTCTAAAATTTTTTTTGCTCTCCTCTGAATGTTTGATTTGTAATTCGGATTAAATTTAGTGTTAAAATCATAATAAATTTCTTGAATTATGATTGTAATTAGAATTATAAGTTAAGGGATCACAAATTATAAGTCAGAGCATTGAAAAATATAAATGAAAATAATATATTTTTTTTATCGAGTATCTAATTAGTTAATGGATTTAAGTTTGATAAATTATTTAAAATCCAATTCGATAATTTTTTGCTCCCGACAAAAATTTTGAGTTCACCTCTAATTAGATTCAAGAAGATACAAATAAAAAACAATTATCAAGCTAGATAGTTGTTTGATATATACATCTCAAATTAAAACTACAATCATATGCTACTATAAAGAGGATGCGCTTTTCAATCTTTCACATTTTTTTTAATCAATAACTTATTTAGGTAACTAATCATGATAACTTGAAATTAGTAACCAAAATGTTAGTTAGAACGTGCATTCCCGCTAAGGCGCTAAGCACACGGTCATCAGCATGGTATCAAGATTGTCTGTGGCGCTTGCAGTCATATATACATATAGGTTTATAATTTAGAATTATATATTACACCCATAGTGACAAATGAATTATTCGGATTCGATGAGGTGAGGTCAAAAATTCGTGATTCGGGTATAATTCGGGAATGATTTAGAATTATCTGAACAAGAAATCTCAGTCCTGCAAGAGAGTAAAATATAAATATATATTATGGGAGAATTCGGAAAATTTGCGAATTATTCGGGTTTAATCCGGTCAAATTAAGTCAACCGAATAATTCGGCGTTCAGTTCGGCATCACTAAAAAAATAAATTATTCGGATATAATACACGAATCTTGTCACTATAATTACACCTTGTCGTCTAAGAGAAACTCAGATGCTTTGGTATTAGTATTTGCCTAAGTAATTGAAAATTACAAGAATATGATATATATATTGCCCGAAAAAAGAAAAACATACAGCTAGCACAATGTACAAATTTGTGTGCATGTACATGTATCAAACATTTAATTTTTACAAGATGCATATGTCAGTTAGTTAAAATATATTTGAGAGATATACAAGTTCAAAATTAACTAGATCATCGTACTTCAAAAGCGTTCCAGTTAACGAAAACAGAAGAGTTGTAATTTTTATTCTTTTTAATTTAGATATATTTTGTTTGCATCCGAGACTTTATATACTTGATCACATGGTAACAGAATTGTGAATGATAAATCGATAATCTGTGGCGTGTTAAGTTTGACTATTCTGCCGTAAATTAACTATAAAATATATATCTACATGTGGTTAATTTAAAGGAAAGGTCATATTTGTTAATCAAGGAGTGATGAACCATGCATATGCATGTAAATTAACTATAAAATATCCACATTGGTTAATTTAAAGGAAAGGCCATATTTGTTAATCAAGGAGTGATGTAAGGTTTAACTCCCCTTAGTAGGATAAAAAGCTCCGTAAATAAACTTTTCTTATTCAATAATCAACAGTTGGCTACTAGCCAACTGTTCTTCAAAAAAAAAAAAAAATTCACTTAGATAGTTCGCCATAATTTCATTTAAGGGAAGGTTATTTTTTTTTTCCGCGATATGCTTGAAGATCATCTAATAATTGTCAGTCTAAACGTAACTGCACAAATTATTCAATTTTATGTAGTTTAGTAATTCAATAAATGATTTACTTCAAGACAATAGCTTTAACGTAACAATTCTTTTTATTAGAATAATTTATTTTATAGACTATTCAAAATCAATGATTTAATTAGTATCTATTGAAAAACAACATTGATTTTCTATATATTTAGCCAAACTTTTGTCTTAGATGAAGTTGTAAATTTGTTAACAAGGATTTGAACAATTAGTGTGCGTTTAGATAGAGCAAGAATAACACTGATTCAAGAATAGCAATATTCTTTTGAGCTATTTGATGTTTAGATGGAACAAAAATATCACTAATTCACTATTCTTTGTTTGTCTTATACGAATTAACTCACTATTCTACTAATCCAATCAAAAGTTAAATTAGCTACTATATTTTCAAACTTGAAATTAACTCTATTCCTTATATCATCCAACTGTACCCCTATGTGTTGTAAACAATCTCATTTTAATGGTGTTAATTTGTTGTTCTTATTTATTTTTATTTTTTTATAAAGAATGTTGTTCTTATTTATTGTTGTATGTTGTTAATTTATTACTGATGTATTGTTTGTGTATATCGATTCAAATTAATATATATGCTATATAGCAAGTATTTTGTTACGCTTGTCTTTTTTTTATTAGCGTGCCTTATTTTTCTTGAAATAAGCTAAGAGCATCTACATTTCCGAAATTATTAGAACTATTAGAGTTTAATCTAATGTGGCAGTTTTTAATCTAGTTTCAGAGATGTAAGAGAGTTTCTTATTTAGAAACTATGTAGTAAAATTTCTTATTAAGAAACTGTTTATAAACTCTATGCTGACTAAATAATTGGCTAAAATTGTTTCTCTTTTTTAAATTGTTGCTGATTTGGCTTGATAGAAACTTTAAAATTAATTTCATAAATGTAAGAATTAGAAATTTTAGATACCTTAATTTTTAAAAAGCAGTTAACAGTTATTTAGAATTTTTAAAAAACAGTTAACAGTTATTTAGAAATTTATTTGAGTTGTTGGGATATCGATGCTCGCCCTTGGCTATGGTATAGATAAGTTTGGATGTGAACTCCCATCTGAAGTGCCTTATTTATAGACTAAAGTAGCATAAACTCTCTATTCAATTTGGTCTTATCCACTGTTATGGTCGGTAAAAACAAGAAAGAAACGGTGGGTTCGGTTTTTTTTTTTTTTTTTTTGAAGGTAAACCGGTGGGTTAAAAGTGGTGAAATCACCGGTCTTCTTATTGGGGAGGAACTGAGGAAGGGTGGCAACTACACACTCCACATTTTACGGCCTTCAGTTACAGAGCCTTGGTACGGGTATGAGTGCATTGATGTAGGTGAATATTCTCTCCATTTTATGTAAATGGAGAGCTCCGGCGTTTGGATAACGATGGTATATAGGCATGTTTGTGTTTTTCATAACAATCATGCTTAGTTGTGTGACTGTGATTTCTATCTATTTGTTTAATGTGTATTGTAATTGATAAGATGGAGTTCGGATAAGATTTTTTTTTATTAGTTCATCAGATATTAATATAGATAGAATATTATGTAAAAATATTTTGTATTTATTACTCTATAAGATAATTATAAAAAATAAAATAATATAGATAGCAGATAAGACATAATATAATATGATATAATATTTTTCTGATCCAAATATATATGACAGAACTCATTTTTTTTTTCATTTTTTCACCGTTGAATCAAATTCTAATGAAACATTGTAAAAGTTTTTACAATTTTGTAATTTTTTTTCAAATTTCCATAGTAATATTCATTGTTTTAATAGTATATTTTTATTCGTTCATGTAACCCGCATCGTATTCAATAAGATCAGTATAGATAAAGTTTTTTTATTAACATATCAGGTATGGATATAGGTATGGATATAATTTTATTGCATTAACTTAACAAATGAATATATGTAATATCGTTACCATTACCATTGACGCTCCTAATTGTATTGTCTAATAAATGTTAAAAAAAAATGTTGATTTTAACTTTTCATGGGTATGATTATAAATTTTGATAATGGATCTTTTTTTATTCTGTTCTAGACATGTGGTATGTATTATTTTAATTCTTAACTATGAAAAAATGTGGAAGAAAAATTAGGCAAACAAATATTACGAAGGTCGGTCTCTCCAGTTATAAAGGACTGGAGAGGACCTGAGTCATCTCAGTACAAGTGGAAGGGAGCAATGGTCGTTCACTCTGTCTCTGTGCAGTGGAAACTGGAAAGACAGCAGTCAATGGGTCAAAAACGAGTCAAGTAATGGCTTAATTTCTAAAATACAAAATCTGCAGTTATGATACACCTACCCCAGGCAACCCCCCCCCCCCCCCCCCCCCCCCCCCCCGCGCACCCACACACACACAGCCCCACTACTATATATACACTCACTCTTAAAATGGGGCCGTTTGTCAGTGCATAGACATAAAGGAAGAAAGTGCTTGAATTAAAACACAAGAGACTAATCAACTTTAATTGGTCAAAATATTTTTTATTGCTGAACATTACAAAGCGGGATCCATTATGTACTTAAATCGCACCAAATAATTTAGTGAATTATGAGTAATGGGTTTTGTACTTTTGTATGTAAATATTTACATGCAATGTTTGGAAAAAAAAAATCCCCGCTTTAAGTTTCTGACAGCGTACACTTCTACTTGACGGAAAAAAAAATGTCAAACTGTATTTTATTTTTAGAAGGGCTCAAAAATGTCCCGAAATTTTTATTTCTACTATATTTACAAAAAAATAAACTAAAATACTCATATTTGGTCAGAATTCGAAATTCACCCAAACTGCCAAACCGTTTAGCAGCTCCAAAAATTGGGGGCCACTAATTGGCCCTATGACCCCTGTCTAGAGGCCTCCAAATGAAATAGCAGCCCCATTTTTACTTTTTTTGTTAACGGCACAGAGAACAATAAAATTTGAACGGTTGAACAATGGAACCAATTTTCAAATAGAATCAATTACTCGTCGGATGTGGCACAAAAAACCAATTCTTTTTGCTTTTTAGTTTATAAAATTTATGTAAAAAAAAATGGGGCCGTTGTTTTATTTGGAGGTCTCTAGATAGGGGCCGTAGGGCCAATTAGCGGCCCCCAGTTTTTGAGGTCGCAGAGATGTTTGGCAGTCTGAGTATTTTTAGAATTCTGATCAAACATGGGTGTTTTGTTTTGTTTTTATTACGGTATAAATAAAAATTTCAGCTCAAATGTCATGTTTTTTATGTTTGGTCGTGTTGCACATTTTTTATTTTTGTTTTTAAAGTTCAAATAATTAATCTAAACCGTCCGATTAGGTTAGCATGAATGTGGATCAATTTGATTCGAGGTAAAATTTACAGAACCCTTTTAATGTTCGTGTATATTCTAATCCGACGGTTCAGATCTAAACAAGAATCTTGTGTTGCTTAAGGGATCCGAATTGTAGATAAATAGGCGAGGTAGGTGACAGAACTAGCATGCATATACCAGCATTTAAAAAGGATGGGTTTTGTCATATAGTAGTAGAGAAGAAAATTTTGAGAAAGAAGGTTGTTTCCTGCAAGGAAATGGATTGGGATGATTTGTTACATAAACACGTCAGCAATTGTTGACTGAATTTCACATCTTTAGTGTCCGTTCGGCAGTTCAGTAGGAAATAGAAATGGATGTAAGAATCAAAAATTTTGAACTGGATTTTACTGTTCATCATGGGAATAAAAACTTAGCTCTGAGCAAATTTTTTTTCCCACGGTGAACAGTAATATGCTGAACGGATCCTTATTTATCAAATTAGGGTACATTTGGATGCAGGAGAATAGCGCTATTCTCAGAATAGTAATGCTATTATGAAGAGTTAGCCATCCAAACAAGTTCAGTGCTATTCGGAACAGTATTGAATAGCACTATTCTTCTAATTTCATCAAAAGGTGAAATAGCGTTCAACCAAAAAAACAAAATTTATAACTTGAGGAGAGAGAATCCTCTATCCAGATTTCTAATTTGCGATCTTTTAGAGAGCATTGTCTTTACTATTAAATCAAAAACTAGTTCTCCTACTTATTATGAATATGTACTTGATGACAAAAATAAATGATTTTTAGAATTTTTAAAGTATTATTTTGATAGATAGAAATCATTGTGATTTAGAAATTCTTGACCATCCGAAAGCAGTTGTTTTCTATCTATTATAAAAAATAGTAAAAATAATTTGGAGAAAAAAAAAGGTAAAATTTGATCTCTAAATATTTTTTTTAATAAAAATAATGTTTAACTATTTAAATCAACAGCATAGACTTTAAAAATAAAAATACAGATACATAACACTTGTCTATCCATAATATGCATATTATGGATCATAATTTGATCTTCAGAACTATTGAAAATAACACGAAGTCACAGTAATTAATGAAGTAATTAATTGATGGAGGCGCCATCGGTTACATCTCATTCGAGATTCGTTGTTTTTGTTGATGGATAAATGTTGCTCTCCAAGTTAATTAAGTCAAGCTGGAGACGTCCATTTCATTTTTGACGACAAATACATTTTTGGTTTTTATTCTATTTCATTACTAGTATCATGCCCGTGCGTTGCAACGGAGACATATATATTATAAAATTGAATAGAATATGAAGAGACCTTTTTTAATGACATTTAAAAAATATATTGAAATGAATATAAAAAACTGAAATGAAAAAAAAAATTCAAATAATAAATAACAATAAAAGAAACAATAACAAATGGAAAAAAAAATTGAATCAAATATAACATGAAAAAAATTGTTTAAGTATCATTGCGATTTAATATCAAATTTTCTTTACAAGCAAGACATGTCCTTAAATGATTTAGAGGAGAAATAATATGTAAAGAAATAAAATTCGCAAATATATAATTAAATAATTCAAATAAGGATTTTCTCTACATATATATATTATCGATAAAAATTATTTTAACAATGAAAATTTCTATACATGAAAATTCTAAATATTCTTTATTTTCTTTCCATATTGAAAAGATATGATTATTTTTATCAGCACAAGATATACTATTCATCTATTCACAAATGGATAATATATCAATACAACATAAATTGTTAATGACACAATATTATTAAAAATTTTAATTTGATAGATTAATTTACCATTCAGTTGCTGCCTTCTCAACATTTGATCATCTTTCCTTAATTATTTTGCAATATTAATTTCCTTAAGAGGCAATCCCATGCAGGAAACAAATATTTTGTATAATTAATGTCCTAGTAGATCAGTTAATTCTTTATAAAGAGGACATAAATATTCTAGTATGTATTTCAGATGAGAAGCAATTAGTAATTTTTTTTTAATTTTTCGTTATTTTAATGGAAATTTCAAGTTTATCAAGCTTTATATCTATATTAATGAAAAATTTAAAGTAATTAGCCATCAATATTTTTTTTTAATTTAATGAAAAACTATGATTTTAAAAAATTCAAAAAAAATAGTAAAATATTTCTAAAAAATATAAAATTTGGTCTCCAAGCACATATTAATATGAAGATCATGTTGAGAAATTTGAATCAATTGTTTAAACTTTAAATATGGAGATATGAACGGAAAGTAAAACACCATCTTTATTTTCCAAAGCATGATAGCCTCTCTCTATCTATATATATATCACGACAAACATGTTTTTTATTTACAAGTTCATTATATATGGCCATTAGGCCCATTACAAACATCAAAATAATGCATTAAGCATATATTAAAATAAATTCAAAAACAAGACAATTGACTTAGATAAAAGGAACAAATTAAGCCATCCGAAAAACATAAGTTTTTTCTTAATCAACTAACAAAATATTTTGTTTAAAATTTCCCTTCATTTAATTTCAAGAAAATTAAAGAAGAAAAAAAACAAAAGTAATCTTTAATTTCTACTATAGCTGATACTTTGAGTTTATAACTACTAAATTTATGGAAGAACATTCTAAAACGAAATACAAATAAGTTTAAAATTTTCTCTTATATGCTAAAAACAAATGCGAACAAGTTTGAATTTTCTTACTATATATATATTGAGTTGTTTCTCTCTCATTTCTTTTTTCCAAAAGATTCTGAAAATTTTGCTAATTAAAGAAGTAGAATAAATTGAAATAAGGACATTGATGAGGGTAAAAGTTGTCTATTAATTAGATTCTTTGAATTGTGCTGTGCTGACCACAATAATTTTAGTGTCAATATTATCACCCTTCACAAAGATACAGTAGCTCTAAACAAATTTTGAAAAGATATGATTGTTTATATTTTTATTGTCGAAACTATAAAGGAAGAGGAGAATGAAACGAAGGAAACAGAGAAATAAGGAAATAATTTAATTGCAGGAATCATATATAGCTATAAAACGAATTAAGGAAACAGATTGCTAGAGATTTATTCCATTTTAATTGTGACAAACTATGTAGCAGTCTATGTGGCGAGTATGTTTTTAACTAAATTTAGACTTCTACATATAAAATAAATGTATTTGAACAAAATAAGATAAACTATGCAATTGGAGGGTTGATATTCAATTAAAAAATTAATCTTTCAATCTCAGCCGTTGACGGATCAGGACAACTACGTGCATAATATAAGAATAGAGATATTAACCGGATTTATTAACAGATTTTCATTTCAATCCTACAAAATTCAAATACTGACTTAATTTATACGAATCTAATAATTTATTAAATATATTTTCCAAATTTATATATAAAGAGTGAGACTATATTAATTTGCAATGTATGTGCAGATTAAGTCGTACAATAGATTCATATTGTTTTTAAAATTAAAACAGTTAATTTGAACTGTTGATATGAAAATGTACTTGGAAACCAAATTTTATTATAATCATTTTATATCTTTTTAGATTGATAGAATATTATTATTTTGATATTTTAGAATCTCTATATAATCAAGTGATTTTCTATCTGTTTAAAATAATAGTAAAAAATATTTAAAAAAATATAAATTTAATCTCAAAATATATTTTTATATAAAAATCATATTCAACAATTGAGATGTACTATTTAAACTTAAAAATAAAGAAATAAATCTATAGTACTGATCGGCACAAAGTGTAGGGTTTCGGATACCACTTTGGGGTTTCGCGGTAACCAAAATCCGTTTAGGCTTAAGGTGCGGAATGACCGTAGAACAAAAATTTCTACGGCCAACTTAAGCTCAGGATTAAACGGGGTATGTCAGGAAACTTTCCAAGGCGGTCCACCTTCAGTATTCCTTTGGCATCAAAACCCAATTTAATCCTTTTACAGATCTACTCCATGATTGATTTCTAAAACTTTAATCTACTTACCAATTAAATAGATTAATATAACATATTTATACCTTGTTTCCAAATCACAGTTGGAATGCAGACCGAGCGTGTAGAGCTACATCACGGAAGGAATCGACTCGTCTCGGAGCATCAGACGTCTGATGCCTCTATCGGTTATCCACCAGGACTAACCAGAGAGCGGTTTATTTCTTCTGCCAGAAATACCGTAAACCGCGGAATTCTGCAAAAACACTATTCACGGGGAAAAGACGAAAACCCGTAAACACGAATTTTCGGTTACTCAGTTTCATCAATAAGCAAAACTGAAATACCGCGAAATTTGGTAAAACACTATTCATCGACCCCGTAAATATACTCCACAACAACCCGCAAGATTATACGTCAACTACGTATAACTTTCTTTTCTCAACCGAAACACTATTTGGGAGAGAAACCGAGAAAGAGAGAAAATACCGATTCGATTATGCACGAAACGATACAAGTGAATTAGTGAGTTTTCTCTCTACCCCTCCACCTCTATTTATAGGCTTTTGAGGAGGTTCGCAAAAGACCGAAATACCCCTCAACATATGCCTATTTACAAGATATGCCATCGAATGGATAAGGATGATGACATGTGGATAAGATCGATGACGTGTCATCTGGATAGGATCGATGACACGTCATGCGGATAAGCACGAACCTGAAAAGACCCGAATGCCCTCGGTCCGAACACAAATAATGTTCGTATAATTATTCTGAACAATTATATATATTTTTCTTGCGGTTGTTTGTTTCGGTATCGATGACGTGTCATCTGGATAGGATCGATGACATGTCATGCGGATAAGGACGAATCTGAAAAGACTCGAATGCCCTCGGTCCGAACACAAATAATATTCGTATAATTATTCTGAACAATTATATATATTTTTCTTGCGGTTGTTGTTTCGGTAATTTATACAACGTGTCCTGCACATTTATAAATTAACCGGTTAACTTTTATACAACGTGTCACACACGTTTATAAATTAACCAATGTTTTTGCTTGTTATTTTTACATAAAATTTATAATTTAATTATAACACGTATAATTAATTATAACCATCTTACTATTGATCATAACCAATTTATAATCAATCACAATAAGATTCTCCGATTAACTCCTATATGGTGTGACCCAATAGGATCTGTGTTATGTTGGTAAATAGAATTAAAACTGTTTTAACTTCTATAATCATGAGAGGCATCTGACAACACATCATGACCATCCAATTACACAGATGATGCTGTACAGTACAATATCACGATCCAGTAAACAATTTACTCGTGTTAATTCTTTTGTCACATAGCTATCAGATTAGTTTCAAGGTAGGTGTGTGTCATCCTTGTAAACATAATCTTTTCTTGATCTTGAGCAGATTATCAAATATGATTACTCTTGTAATCATACCGCGCGCTGATAATCTTACTCTATCAAGGGGCCCAGTGATGCTATAGCTCGTATAGAGATACGAGGGACAATAGTACTTTTGGTAAACCATCACTACCTCAGCTAAGCCATGTATACCGAAGAGCTACCGTTATAACTGCATTTTACCGACAGCGTTTGATAACAATCACACATATACATTTCTTAGTAGGAAAGATGAATACCTCATACTTTAGAACTTAACACTGAATGAAAGCATTAATGACACGAACACAATTCCGTATAATGTTTCATTCGGGGTCTGTCAGATATCATGTTCCTGGAACATATATCTATGTGATTAAAATGACAACTTCTTGTCTATGGTCTGTAAAACTTGACCATCATTTAATCCACATACTAACCTTATAGCGGTAATTAGTGTTCCTGCTAATTACCTTGGTCAGTGACCTTTTAAGATTAAGAGTATATATCATCTATATTATGGAGTTTTACAATTTCAGTCATGAACTCGAAATGATCCATAAATGCAATAATACTCAAGGCAACAAAATGATATTAATCATCCAATTCATGAACAAAGCTTTATGATAAATTAACGTATTATTGACTTCTAGATTATTACAAACTAACACAAAGTACTATAATTACACCACTTTTACCGAATTTTTTATTAATATCCAAATTTAATATTAAATTAAAAAAATAACCGGATCAGCTGTATTTTTCGATATCTATCCTTTCCGGAAACAGGAGCTAAATCTGGAAAAAAAATTTCCGAAAATAGGATTTTTTTTTTTCCGGAAATTTTTTTTATAGGAATTTTTTTTTCATTGTTCAATTTTTATTTATAATTTATTTATTTTTTGTATTTAAGTATTACAAATATTTAATATAGTTTTTTAAAAAATAGATGGAACACTATATAATTTGATTTATTCGAAAGACTGCTACAAATAATCCGGATCAACATTTTTTATGCCGAATTTTTTATGACCGTAAGAAAAATTAATATAATATAATATATGTATATGTATATGTATATGTATAGGTATATATAATATAATATATGTATATGTATATATAATATAATATATATGTAAAAATGTGCTTGCATATCAAATTTTATATTTTTTTGAATTTTTTTACTATTTATTAAGTATTTAACAAAATCGCTATCTATATTCAGACCATTAAATTTTTGTACCCATCTTAATAAATAGTAAAAAAAAAATAGAAAAATATAAAATTTGATCTGCAAGCACATTTTAAAATATCCATCACGTTGAACGGTTTGGATCGACTGTTTGGACTTTGAAAACGTTGAAAATACCGATCGTTGAATGCCTACCGTTGAACGAAAACTTCAACTAAATTTTTGAGGCACTAAACAAGGGTTCCAATACCTCATATTTTATATCTTCATTTTCATATATATTATATTATACATACATACATACATACATATATATATATATATATATATTATATATACATATACATATATTATACTATATATACATATACATATGCATATATTATATTATATTATTTTTTTTACGGCCGTAAAAAATTCGGCATGAAAAATGTTGATCCGGATTATTTGTAGCAGTCCTTCAAATAAATCAAATTATATAGTATTCTATCTATTTTAAAAAACTATATTAAATATTTGTAATACTTAAATACAAAAAATAAATAAATTATAAATAAAAACTGAAAAATGAAAAAAAAATTTCTATAAAAAAAATTTTCGGAAAAAAAAATTTCCGAAAATTTTTTCTATTTCTGGAAATTTTTTTTCCGGATTTAACTTCTGTTTCCGGAAAAAAAATTTCCGGATATAGAGGCAATTTCTGGAAAAAAAATTTCCGAAAAGGGTAGATTTCGAAAAACACAGCTGATCCGGTTATTTTTTTAAATTTAATATTAAATTTGAATATTAATAAAAAATTCGGCCACTTTTATCTATAAATTAATTTATATGAATTCACTTTTTCTAGTTATTAATTATACGAATCAACTTTTTTTTCTTTCTTTTTAATGGTATGACCATGATTTCAGTGATGCATTTTTCTTTCTTTTTTGATAAAAGATTTCAGTGCTACATGCATAACAGTGTACGTGTAGCGACACCAGTATAGCCATCCCCACCTGATCCAATATTCAAGTCATTTCTTTATATCTTCCCTATCTAGAGTGGAAAAAATAATATGGCGAAGTCAGCTCCGTTACGGAATGATACGATCATGGTATAGAACGGTACAGTACATGTGTTAGTTGCGTGTCGTAGTTATCTTTAGAAAAATTGACATGACATAACATAGCACGTGAAATATTTAGTCACGGTACATAATAATGTGTAATTAGGACCGTTAGATCTTGATCAAATGACAAATTTTGAATAAACTAATCTAAATTATAATTAAATAGCCACGCGAGTCACATTTGGTCATGGCACATTTAGACACTGCGTGCTGACTCACGTGATGTGCCATTCGCATGCTGTGATCACTCCTTAATATTTTAATTACGGCACGGTACATAATTAGAATCACAACGATGTATTAATTAGTCATGATACAGTATGGCAAAACACGTTTTTCTACTCTATCCCTACCGTATCTTTCCTGCACAAATCTTAATTTGTCAAATAACTTTCTGAAAACTATATAATAATATAATAAGATAAAGCTTTAATTATATAGGTCTTATTTGAACCAGAAGGCAGATACCAACCCAAATGATGGCGATCGAATCAAATTCTGAAAAGAACAATTAATTTAGCTTATTTTAGCCACGACACAACTAATTATTGGCACTTGAAAGTTGAAAGTAGACGCTTTCCATGCTTTTCTAGAACTCTATAGATCAAAACCTGAACATGCAAGATCCAGAATTTTCCTGCATGGGTCAGACATTACGCTGAGGCATGTATAATGTATTTATTGGCAGATAGATTTGGTGCCAATGTGCCACTATATTTGACCCATATATGGTTACCGGCCGGCTAAAGGATTTTGCACTATAGCTCGTGTAATGGTGTGAAGCAATGATACAGTGGAAACTTTTGAACGTGTAACTGGAATGTGTATGTCGTACTCAAAGAAATAATGTGGAGCAATAGTGAGGCTATGCAATTAGGGATGGAACTAGAAAATCTTAATAGAGGAGGCTAAAGTTTAGAGGTCGTTCGGCAACAAAGAATTAAGGGTGAAGAATTAAGAACTTCAAAAGCGTTAAGGAATTGATGTTCGGTTGTTTTAATTCGTGAATAAAGTTAATGAAACTAAAGGAAGATGTAGAGGTGCTTTAAGGTTTGGGCAGAAGATTAAGATCCGGGCAAAATAAGGCTAAATGAGATATTCTTAATTCATGCTAAGGAGCTGGTGTTCGGTAGAATTAAATGGCTAAGAAAGCTAAAAAAAAGCGGATTAAGTCTTAAGGAGGCTTAATCCTTGATTGCCGAACAGTCCCAAAATGTATAAATTATGGTTGGTGAAAATTAAACTAAAGTTCTCCACTAACGCAAAATAAGTTCTAGCCATTAGACTACTCGATATGTAACATTTATAAGAGAGGCTAGCTCTATATAAAATGTTCTAAAAAAAATTAAATTCAATTAAAATATTAGTACACAACTAAATTTTATAGTTATAGAGGTGGCTTAGCCACCTTTTAAATGACTTTATATCCGTCCATATATGGGCGCTATAATGCATAGAATGGATTAGTTCATACTGTGAATTAATACTTTTATTTTAAAATTTAAATTGCTGATCAAAACTGTTAATATGATCTCAGTACGAAATTGTACTTGTATATCAAATTTTATAATTTAAAATATTATTTTAGATAGATAGAATATCACTTGATCTAAAAATTCTAAATCATTCAAAAGTAGTAATTTTTTATATATCTAAAAAGAGGAGGGATCGGATGACACCTTTTTTTGGTGACATCGAATAACATCGTGCATTTTCAAAGTTTTCAAAGTCCAAACAGTCGATCCAAACAGTTCAACTTGATGGATATGTTAAAATGTGCTTGTAGATCAAATTTTACATTTTTCTGAATTTTTTTAATATTTATTAAGTATTTAACAAAATCGCTATATTCAGACCGTTGAATTTTTGTACTCATTTTAATAAATAGTAAAAAAGTTCAGAAAAATGTAAAATTTGATCTGCAATCACATTTTAATATATCCATCAAGTTGAACAGTTTGGATTGACTGCTTGGATTTTGAAAATGCATGGTGTCATCCAATATCACCAAAAAAGAGTGTCATCTGATCCCTCCTCATCTAAAAAATAATATAAAAATTTTCAAATTATAAAATTTAGTTTTTAAGTTTATTTTCATATAAAAATTATATTGAACGCTTTAAACATACTATATAAATTTTAAAACTAGAAATATTAATTCATAGTACGGATATACCTCAGCCTCACTCGTGAAGCAATGATAGAGCAAGCCAACAAATTTGACTCATAGTGATAAAAAAAATAAAAACAAAAACAACAAATTTGACTCATCGATCTCGCGAAATTTTTTAGTTATCATCTGAAACAATGATACAGCCTTTGCAAGGGAACAAATTTGACTCATTGATCTCGCGAAATTTTTTTAGTTATCATCTTAATATTTTAAAATTGTAACCTTACTAGCTAGTGCATTTTTTAAAATATCAAATCTATCATCCATGCATATTAAATATGCGCGGAACTAGAGCTGGCGAAATTGAGTTTGAGTTTGATTTGTTTTGAATTGAATTAATTTTGAATCAAATTAATTGCGAACTATAAATTTTTGAATTGAAGTCAATCAAATTATGAATTATATATATTTTTTTTAGCAGTTTTAGTTATACTGATAGTTTATACGATTTCCTTTTACCTTTTACGAATTCACACTAATGGATTATGAGTTAGTTCAAGATTTTCTTACCGTTTACGCTGTTAGATTGATTAAAATCACGGCATGGACCTAATCAAATAAAACTTATTCCGTTGTTAATTTGTTATGTTGTTGAAATATTTTTTCTATTATAAGTTGTCATTATGTTAACAATTTTGAGTTGTGATATAATTAAGTTTGGTTCCTGCATTATTAAAGATTAATGGTTGAATCCATTAGTTACATTATTTGAGATTTGAACCTAAATAGTTGGCGAATTAATTTCGAACGAATTATATCCAGTTTGAGTTTGATTTGAATAAGATTCGAACCGAACTGGTTTAATTTGCTTCAGAACGAACTAATTTTGAATCGAATTAAACTCAAATCACGAACTACGAATTTTTTGTCACTCCTACGTGGAACTACCTTTTTTTTTAGAAAATAGTTATACACAAATTTAATTTGTGTGAAACTAACTTCTTCTTTTTTGGTAAATGATTATGCGCAGATTCAATCTCCGTGGAACCATTTTTTAAGTAAATAGTTAACTCTAGAGCTATGCCCTATGATATAGACTAACAAAAATAAATAAATAAACCTTTAAATTTTATTATTTAATTTTAAGATGTTGATTATTGTCAAATTAAATATTATGATTAATAATTAATATTTTCGAGCTGAAATAAAATAAAAATATATAATTGCTGAGGATTATAAATTTCAACCGAAGCTTTGAAGTCCTAGGCTTTTTTTTTTTTTACGAGCTTCCCGAATTGTGATCAAATACTCAAATCAGAATTGCTTATCAAAAGTTACGGTTGTTTTAAAGTTTGAAATAATGGATCTCTATTTCATTGCAAAAATATCGATGACGATGTTTATACCCTGGTTAATTCCAGCAATGATACATAATGTTGCATTGCAAAATATGAATATAACACCAATGTTGTATATCTTAGGTTGATTTTTTTTCTAGAATTAACTTCTTTTTTAAAAAAATAAAATGGTTCCATGACGGGGTTCTTCTCAGATCGATACATCTGTGTGGATGGTAAATTTGAAATTTTGAAAAAAAAAAAAAAACGCTGATAAGTTTAAAATTTTGAAATAATAAGATGGTAATTAAAATTTTAAAATAATAAGTTGGTAATTAAAAAAATTCTAAATCGACCATTTGATCCGACGTTCCGTATTATAATTGCTTACTAAATCTAAGAGAATGTTTATTAAATTTTAAAAATGTAGAAATATGATTGATTTGAAAGGTTGACAATTCTAAATTTGCTTTTTGAACGCATACATCATTTAGCATTGATTGAATTCATTTCATACAGTTTAAATTTTTTTTAAGAAATATTCTCCAAGTACACACAAATCAAACTCAATACGGACCCCTTAATCCTTCCAATCAGAATGAATGGTGACATACATTCACAATTCTATTTGAACACAAACATTCAATATAAATTGTGCGTGCACACAATTACAATTCATTCTAAAGACACACTTATGGACATACGCCAATAATCAAGTGACAAAAATGCAAAGAGACAGATGAAATGTCACATGGATAGCAGGAACTTGGACACTATGGAGAAAAAAGAATAGGAGGCAATTATCTGATAAGTGTAAGCTAGTGTGTCACCTCATAGAAGCTACAATACTCGTGATTGATAGGTGGAGGGCATGCATCAATTAGGGACGAATGTGGGTAGAATGTAGGGCCAAATAAAAAACACATGAAAGCTCCATTGTAATTACGCGGGGGTTAGAGATGTGATTTTAATTTTTTTTATTGTTTATCTTTTGTGTAAATATTCCTATTTCTTATCAATATATTTGTTGTCGCTTGTCGTCGACCAAAAAAAAAAAAAAAACTATGTTTACGGTCAGTGGCAGACGATGATTTTCAATGTATAAAGATGAAATATATAATGAGGTCAATCATATAATTTTTTTTAAATTATATATATAGGAGTCAATTTTACAATATTCAATAGAAGTTTACTTTCAAATATATAATAAAATAATATTTAAATGTCATTTTTTTTAAAATAAATAAAGGTCAGTTGACTCCATTTGTCAAAGATAAATTTGTTCTAGTACTTTTTTGCGATTAATTTGCTTATTTTTTGTAATTATTTTTTCCATTCAACATAATTTCAGTTGTCAATATGCATGAATTCAGTATGATTTTAAATTCATATGATTTAAAAAGTAACATATAATTGTCAAACTTTTAAATTCAAAATATTATTCTCAAACATTTAAAATGTAAAATAGGCACCAAAAAAAATATCACTATAATATTGAATATTTTGCCTACCATGCAAAATAATGCTGTAAAAAACCACATTTAATCTCTTCAACAATAAAAAAAAAAAAACTGTCGTTTTATCATTTGCTATCAGAAGATTACGAACTACTTATCGAATTACTTTATATTGCTATCAGAAAACAGTTATTTAGAGATGAGAATTGACTCGGCGAAAAAGAAAGCACACAGATCATCACCTTTGTTGAAATTGCGTGATAATACAAAATTATAAAACTTTTGAGGACCTTTTGGAACTATCTCCCAAAAAAACATCTCTGCCAATGTAGATTTAGCATTTTCACATTTATTCTGACCGTACGGTTAAAACTTAAATATATTTAATATTACAATATATTTTTTATATTTTTCAGAGATTTTTAAGTCAATTTACAGTTCCTTATAAATAGAGCGGCTCCTATTAAATGAGTCGCAGATTGACTATCAGAGCAGATAAATATGAAAATTTCTCAAAATCTATATATATATATAGAGTGGGGTTAAAATGCACCCTTCTTTTTGTGCTTCAAACGTGCATCCTTTTCTCGTTTCTTCATTTTTAAAGTTTAAATAGTTGATTTGAATCTACCAATGTGTTCTACATATTAAAATGTGCTTGGAGACCAAATTTTACATTTTTTGGAAATTTTTTACTATTTTTTCAGAATTTTTTATTAAACTTAACAATAATAAAAAATTCAGCACAGTGATGATTTTCAAAAATTCTGAAAAAATAGTAAAAAATTTTCAAAAAATGTAAAATTTGGTCTCCAAGCACATTTTAATATGTAGAACACGTTGGTAGATTCAAATCAACTATTTGAATTTTAAAAATGAAGAAACGAGAGGAGGGTGCACGTTTGGAGCACAAAAAAGAGGGTGCACGTTTGGAGCACAAAAAAGAGGGTGCATTTTAACCCCACTCATATATATATATATTTTTTGGCGCTACAAATAAAAATTTCGGTGAGAATTGACTCGGCGAAAAAGAAAGCAGACGGATCATCACCTTTGTTGAAATTGCGTAACAATAAAATATTATAAAACTTTTGAGGACCTTTTGGAACTATCTCCAAAAAAAAGGCATCTCTGCCAATGTGGGGGGTAGGAACGTCTTGGTTTTTGCGGCAGCTTTTGCTTTTTCCAACAATAGAATCTTCAGATTTGATCACACAAATGATTAAATGATACATTCAAGGTATTAAAATTCAATTTTGTCACAAATGCTACATGCCTACATTTGCACCCAAATTACCCCATACGTAACCATTAGCATTTAAATGTAAGATACAAAGAAAACACATTTATTACGTTATGCCTGTTAATTAAATTTGGAAGTTTGGAATTCATTCTCAATTTCTCATCTTATTTTTCAGATTCGAGGAGAATTTAAATGTCTCATATTTTTTATATCTCAGATTATTTATTTTTATTTTAAAAAATTTAAACAGTCGATCTGAACTGATTAACACTATCTCCATATTAAAATGTTATTGGAGAACAAATTATATATATATAGAGAGAGAGAGATGGGCTATAGTGCATTACAATGTATGAACCCCCTTATGCATTGCACTATAAATCATGGATTTATAGTCCAAACAACTGATCTGAACCGTTAGATGTTTAATCCATATTGAAATGTGCTTGGAGACCAAATTTTATATTTTTTTGAAATTTTTTTACTATTTATTAAGCATTTTTGAAAATTACTGTTTTGCTGTGAACAGTAAAAACAGTAAAATTTATGGACCATCAGATTAGCGACTTTCAAAATTGCTTAATAAATAGTAAAAAAATTCTAAAAAATGTAAAATTTGGTCTCCAAGTACATATTAATATGAAGAACAAGATGAACGGTTTAGATCGGTCGTTTGGACTTCGAATTCATGATTTATAGTGCAATGGATAAAAGAGTTTATGCATTGCAATGCACCATAGCCCGTCTCTCTCTCTCTCTCTATATATATATATATATATATTAGATAGATACAAAAGTATTAGTTTTGGAGGTACAAAAATATTGTTTTTCGACAGTTAAGAAACAATGATTTTGTATTTACCTAAAAAATAGTAGAAAAGTTTCAAAAATAAATATATACAATTTTTGTTGTGGAATGAGTCTAAACGGGTCTAGATGACTCAAGTAATGGCTGTGTTATGGAGGTTTGGAAACAGAGGAACGCATGCATCTTTGGTCAGCATTGGAAACCTACTTGGGTACTGGTACGAGATATTAAAGAGAAGACAGGGATGTGGCTTAAGTGCTGTAAAAATAAGTACGTTACAAGCTGTGGTTAGAGTTGTTGATAGCGGAAGGTTTTGGTGATTTAGACTTTTGTAGTTGTAAACGCATCTTATTTTGTACACTGCATAGTCTCTATCTAGATATCAAAATATATATATATATATATACACAATTTAGTCTCCAAGAACATTTTAATACGGAGATTATGTTAATGTTTATTGATTCGGATCGATTGATTATTTGAATTTTAAAAATAAAGATAATAAATGTGATGCATAGATGATGCATGGAAGACAACATTAGATGTCAATATTAAAAAAAAAAAAATTATATCAAAATGATTCTAGAAGAGTGTATATGCGTCCCGCCTTAGAACTATTTTTTTTTCTTTCTTTTTATAATTAGTGAGCATCTAATTATTGGTACTGTCAAATCATTTTCAAAACATATAAGTAGGTTTTAGGCTTTTAGCAAAGTAACGGTATGTGAAACCATGCTTGTCTTTTTTGAAATGTCCACATCTTGATATAATTCCATATTGTAAGTGATAGATATATCCACGTCTTGTTGATTGATGATGTGAAATTGAAATAATAATTAGCAATTATTATTTTGACATTCCATTTACAAAGAAGGAAACTATTAAGTAAATTTTTTATTTGATAATCAGTAATATAGTAATAAAATTGCAAAGGTAAATTATATATAATTATCATAATTTAAAATAATTTAAAAATAGTTCGGTGCACAATCAATTACTGATTATTTGTTTAAGATATTGATCACTTTTCAAATTATATCAAATTGTATATGGTGCAGAATTTTAATAAAAATAGCAATTTTTTAACCATCTTAATAAATAGTAAAAAAATCTAAAAAATGTAAAATTTAATTTGCAAACACATTTTAATATAGATTGAACATCTAATGGTTTGTATCGACCGTTTGGACTTTGAAAATCGAAAACCAAGCCGTTTATTCCGGAAGCTAGGAAAAAAAACGTTTTGAGCTTAGCCCATCTGTGTGTGTGGTTATTTACTTTTAACTTGGATAATGTTTTCGCTGGTTGTCACAATATTATATTTTTTTTTTGTCAATATAATCTATCACACTACTTTTTTCTAAGATTCTAAAAAAAAAGAAAAAATAGATTTCACATTGCTCCTTACAATGTGTGAAGTTTCGAATTCCATTGCTATGATTGACAGAGCAATAAAATGAAGAGATAAATAAATAACTCTCATCAGCATTTTCAATAGAATTCCCTTGACACATATTTATTTTGAAAATTTTAATAATCTTAAAAAATAAATTTAAATTTAAAATCCAACATTATAGACATCTATTATGGATGGAACTTAACGGTCCTTGATGTATATATCTATCATAAATGATACTCAAATTGTATGAAATCTTCTATATGTACAATAACATACATATAATATAATTTTTATTTTCAAGCTTATTTGAATTAATTTAAAAATTATTATTAAGATTATCATTATAATCATTGTCAAATAATTTTTACCCTTACATAGCCCATGAAGTATAAACCATGAGATAGGCAGTGATTAATTAGTATGTACCAGCTTTGTTTAATTTAAATAAACATGTATGTACTTTCTAGTTTCTAGTGAGCCCGGTTTTTTTTCTCAAATATAGGAGGTTCTATTAAAAAAAAAAACCAGGTTTATAAATTAACCCTTATTTGCCACTAGCTTAACTCCTTGCAAAGAATATAGCAATTTCAATATTGCATTCATTGAGCCATGTAGACCAACTCAAGTAGTAGTTTGCTTGATCCGGTACCTCACATTTTATGCAATTTGTTCTTTGAAAGATTGGTAGAGAGTAGAGACTAACTTTTATGCAATTTATTGATGTGGGGAATTAATGGCTTAGTAAATTAATGCCACCCATAGTTGATGTGGGGAAATGTGGATGAATGCAAATCTCCTTGGAAGTTCTAATTGTGGCGGATTGTGGAGCGGGTCATTACCAAAAAAACAATACATACTAATGGAATGAACTCTACTCCTTTTCTTAAGAAAAGTAGGACCCTCCTATTATCCAATTTGAACCGTTGAAAATCGATCAAACGGGTTCAATTACATCTGATTTGTTTTAATAGATTATATTGATATAAAAGAAAAATGTAATTGAAGCCGTTCGATCGACTTTGAACGGTTCGGATTGGAGAATAGAAGGGTTCTCCTTTTCTCAAGAAAAGAAGCATATTGGCTGCCCATACTAATCTTGATATCTTTGGCATTATATAAGATACTTTTATAGAAAAATAGAGTGGGGATATGGTACTATGCATAGCGCATATTGGTTTATACAATGGATTAATATCTAAAGTCCAACAATTGATTTGAATCATTCAATATAATTTTCATGTCAAATATATTTGTAGATCAAATTTACATCTTTTTTAGAAATTTTTTAGAAATTTTTGTTATTTGTTTAGATAGGTATAAAAAACACTAGATCTATAGGTTCAAACCATTCAAAAGTAGATTCTTTTTCTACCTATTTAAAAAAATATATAAAATTTAGTCTACGAGTATATTTTTCGTATAGAGATCATGTTGAACAGTTTAGATTAATTGTTTGAGTTTTGAAAACAAAGATATTAATCTATAATACTGACCAAAATGCGTTATGTCGCCTATGCATAATACCATGACCTCACTCAATAAAATATTTACTTGTTACTTATTTGCAAAACACTAATAAATAAAATAATAGCAAAACACAAATTCTAAACATCCACACAAAGCTAGCAGAATTCATAAACACCTCCTCAGTCCTCACCTTATCCTTTTGGACCCGAATTTCTTATAAATATTCAAAAAAATAATTAAATTTAAAAAAACTAACCAAAGTTGCACCGGATTTCAAAATCTACCCAAACCACACAAAAAATTTGCGGTTCCAATTTTTTTTTTCATTTTTCAGATTTTTTTATTTAAATAGAAATATTTATAATTTATTTATTTTTTGTATTTAAATATTAGAAATATTTACTATATTTCTTTTAAAATAGATGGAATACTGTATAATTTGATTTATTAGAAAGATTGCTACTAATAACCCAGATCAACATTTTTCATGCCGAATTTTTTGAGGTTGTAAGAAAAATTAATATATTTCTTTACGAGTTATTGGAAAAAAAAATAAAAATGTTTGAATTCTGAGTTATTGATCTCGGTTTAAAAGTCACTTCTAGGTAATACAGAAATATTGTGATCTTTCTAGTACATTTAATTTATAAAAAGTTGTATCTATTTTGGGAATTCTTTTTAATAACAATCATTAAATAACTTGAAAATTTTATTTTTTTTAATAAAAAATAGATACAATTTTTTAGAAATTAAATGTACTAGAAGGATGACAATTTTTTAGAAGCAAGATTCTAAATAGTGCGCTATAGCGGTGCTATAGCGTTTTCAGATCATAAAAGCTATGGTGTTATCAGTGTTATAGCGCGCTATTCCACCCTATCATCGTTATAGCACGCTATTCTGCGCTATAGCGAAGCTATTTGGGCATAGCGCTACTTTTTTAATCAATCCACTATGACGTTAGAAACGCTATTTAAATCTTTGCCTAGAAGTGACTTTTGAACCGGGATCAATAAATAAGAAACCAAATATTTTTTTTTCCAATAATGCATAAAGAAATATATTAATTTTTCTTATAGCAGCAAAAAATCCAGTATGAAAAATGTTGATCCGGATTATTTGTAGCAGTCTTTCTAACAAATCAAATTATATAGTATGCCATCTATTTTCAAAGAAATATATTAAATATTTCTAATATTTCAATACAAAAAATAAATAAATTATAAATATTTCTATTTAAATAAAAAATCTGAAAAATGAAATAAAAATTGGAACCGCAAAAAAAAATTTGTGATTTTTTTTTAACGCTAGTTTTGGAAAAAACGCAAATTTTTTTGTGGTTTTAGACTGAATTAACGCAAAAAAAAATTGCGGTTTGTGTAGATTTCAAAATTCGGTACAACTTTGATTAGTTTTTTAAATTTAATTCTTTTTTTGGATATTTATAAAAAATTCGGCTTTTGGACAATGTAAGAACTAAGAAGAGATGATCCATAGACTAACTGCAACATTGATTTCTACCACTGACAATACCACAGAAGAACCTGACCCAACAAAGAGCATTAAAAGAGAATGGCAAATTCATATAAAAAACTATAAACAAAGATATATGAATTAAAGGCCATAAATAAGAGACAAAGATATGGCAAATTAATATAAGATAAATTAAAGGCCATAAATAAAACCCTCTTTGCCATGGCAAAATCTCTCTTAGACTTCACACTAGAAATTAATTTGTCCAAAATTCCTTGGCAACACGGCACATTAAAAGTTTGGTAGGTCTCACTGTTAATACATTCCCTTGTCTCTAGTACTAACAATGGATAATGCACCTTGACATGTGCCTAGAAAACATGTTGCAAGTTACGCTGGGTAATTCTAAGCCTTAAAATCTAAGTTAGATAGTTTGCCCCTGTCGCCATATCTTACATTAATTATTGGCGTCTGCCAAAGGACTCTATCCACAAGCACTCTCGTTGTATTAACAAAATTATGAAATTTTATTATATTTAATATTTTCTAGCATTTTATTTGTAACAATCTCTTTTATCAATATAACTATATCTGTTGGCAAATTGATCTGTTGGCGCCAATTTGCCGTCAACAATAAAAAAAAAAACTACAAGAATATGTGCGTATTTGTGAGAATAAAAATAATTAACAATGCCGTCAACATCTGGTATCAGTCGGTAATAGTGATACCCTCATAATTAATAATTTATGTCAGCATATTCTCGGCAGTAGTTATTTTTTTATTCTTGTGGATACTCACAAATCCTTATACACACACATCATTCATTTGGTTTCTAGAAAAATATATATTTAACTTAAAATAAAATAAAATTATTGGTGTGTTTTTTTCATTATTAGATAGAATTAATATGTAACAAAGTTAAATCAATTTAAAATTGATTAAAGTTGTCATCTATTTGCGAAATGTTAAAAAAATTATTTGTTTGATGGAAGGTTAAACGATGTTCAGAATGGTCCAAATATAATAAATTATTTATTTATATTATAGAAAATGCATCTACAATCTTTATTTTTAATTTGATAGTATTAACTGATCAAATACGTATACCATAAAAGTTGAATGTGTGAACTACTCCTACTTTAATATGATGAAGTTATAAACTTATAGTTGTATAGTATAAATATTTAATGACACAGAAGTGCTTAATTTACACCACCTTGGTTGAAGTTTTCAATTTGTACTCTTTTGCCATGCAATTTGTATCTCATTTTTTATCCAATTCTTTATTCCATCCGAAAATTAAGAGAGATCAAATCTTACATTAGAAGGTAACATTGAATTATATACATAGCTCTTGGTGAAGAACACATATAAATGACTTTCCTATATATTGACATGATTCCTTCAAGAATTAAAATTGTCTATTTTTCATGAGGTGATAGTATAGCAAATCTTTACCAGTTAATTAATACAGGACCACAGCAGGAACATCAAAATAGGAACTGGAACAAAAAAAGATACCCTACTCTAAGAAGCATTTTGTAATTTGATCTAGTGCAATCAGTAACCCCTCAAATTCATGAAAAGAATTTTTTTGAATTGGATTATGACCTATTTAATTAAGTTTACTCAGATAGTTAGACAGAAAAAAAAAACCTGTGACAGTGGGTAATTAAATTAATAGGAAAAAAAAAGGTCTGGTTGAACAAATCATTCTCCTCTATAATTCAATTAGTATTGTTTAGTTGCAGTTTAAATTCAAACTATTTCAGCAAAACATGTAACAAATTAACCATGCCCAACCAAGAACCACCTAATACAAAAATATATATCTCCAAATCATGTACATATATTAATATATAGAACTAATACATCCTGTTATAGCCTCCCATTGGGCCGTATTGTTGTTGTTGCTGTTGTAGCCTCGCGAAACTTCCCTGTCCCTGCATCCCGTCTTTCGCATACTGTTGCCACACCATCTGTTCTTCCATCAAAAACCGTTGTTTCTTTTCCATATCTGACATTTGCACGTAAGATGGTGCTGGAATTGCCAGTGAAGCTGCAAATGGGTCCCCGTTTGCTGTAACTGCCCTGTTAACTGGCGGGGCGGGTAATGCCAGCATCTGTGGACCCATTAAAGCTGGTGCATTCATTACAACACTACTGGCACTCCCGTATCCAGCTGGATTTCGTTGTGCTGTTGCCACATTGGCATGTACATGCCCATACATGCCATTAAGTGTCATCATGTCAAGGCCGCCTCCAAGTGTTGGCTTTTGTGCTGCTAGAGAACTAGCCGATTGCACCAACGCATTTTCCCAATCCGTTGATTTTTCTTCAAACGGTTGCCATGTTGGTGCTGTTTTAGGGCTCAAATGTCCATCAAACAATGCTAGAGCAAGCTTTTCGCCATGCTCTTCACCTGTAATTGCATCCTCTTTCAAATTCAACAAATCCACTTCCTCATGTACTACTGCAAGTTGCAAGTTGTTGAGTTCTGGTACAGGTTCAGGTTCAGGTTCAAGTTCAGGCTCAGGTTGACTGACAGGCACTGGCACCGGCACAGGTTCAGGCTTAGGTTGAGGCTCAGGCTCCGGAGCAGGTAATGCTTTTATAGCATTCATGTCATAATCCTCCACCTTAGATTCAAAATATTTATTGCTATTCCGTCTACTAGTTGTAATTTGTTCATCATAATTGCCAGACGACTTTTGACGGATGAAATCATCCATGAGCTGAAGCTTGCGGGAGGATATCAATTCTATGTCGGGAAATTCTGAGGGACGGATAATGATGGAGGCAGATTTGCACCAAGAGTACATAGAGTCGAGCTCATCCAACTGCTTCGCTAGGCGGCAAAAGATGGTGTGCACTCGTACGCATTCGGGGATATCTAAATCAGCGAAGCGATCAACAAATACAGCTACGAGTTCTTGTGTTTCAAAGTATAGGTTGAAGCTCTCTTTAAGAAGCAAGTATAGAGCTACATTCACGATACGGTTTGACTTTGCTGCACCTACAGATTAAAGCATTGTCAACAAAATTAAACAGCAGTCTAATTGGAGTTAACTTGCATGACATATTGATTATATGTATTGGAATATATTATGAAAAAATTGACTGAGTTGCAATAAGAAAAAGGAATTGACATTTAATTAATCGAATGGACTCCATAGGATAATAAGTAATTATAGTCTCAAATATATATGTAATTTTTGGCAATTTGAATTCAACACAAGTATGAAAATAGATGGTGTATAAGTCCCTCGAACAATAGAAATCTAGAATGAGCATATGTAGTTGTCAAAAACATGTACAAATCCCTTTTTACTGTACAACTGGTAGAGATGGACTAGGTACTATGAACATAAGAATACTAATAATGTGCATGCCAAAAACACATATACTGTTGATCAGCGATATGTACCAGTTTTTGCACTTATTTATGTTTATGTTCAAATGTTTGCGGTGGTTTGGACCGTATTTTAGGCTGTTAATAATAAGTTTTAGCAATATTAAATTAAATAATAAAGCATTGAAGGAAATTGTTCTTCGGTACGAGTAATGATGCACAGTACCTGTTGGCCGGCATGCAAGAAATCTTTCCAATAGATTCTGCAAGATTTTCACCCTAAAAAACAAACTGTCGATTTTCATCTCTCTGACAGGTGTGCCGCCTTGCAAAAAGATCGAGTTGCTAGACGACCCCTCTTTCCTTTCTCTCTCCCTCTCCCTTTCCCTCTCCACCTCCCTCTCTCTGTCTTCCACATAGTCCCCCATCGGTGCCTCTGCTTCTATCAGTTCATCATCTCTGCTGCAGCTGACAGACACGTTTCTATGTTTTTGTCCCTGCATCCTGTACTCTAGACGCTCATCTAAGTACATTGCATAGGTTCGAACAAATGCTGAGAAGTCCCATGCATCAGAGCGAGACTTGTCGCGGAAATCCGACATGTTAAGCATTCTAGTTCCACAACGTGTCGCAAAAAATACCTGTTATTGTTACCAATTATGTGTTTAGATGTCATACAGTGTACATAGATAATATTTAAATGGCAACAGGTAAACATTGCCTTGGCAATGCACCATTAATATATAACATCTGTCCATCAAATTAACCAAGAGAGAGGAAAAAAACAATGTCATTGCATTTCTTATGAAGTAAATTTTCAAGAGATCCTCTGATATTGTAGCTTTCCTAAACATTTCAATATGCAGTTTGTTTAAATGAGGCTATGGTAATATGCATATTACACAACGGTCCGTGCTATGGACTCGTATATTCTTTGTATTTTAGAGAGGCAGAAAATCACTTGATTTGAAAATTCTGAACCATCCAAAAGCAGTGATTTTGTGTAACTATCTAAAAAAATAGTAAAAAGGTTCTAAGAAATGTATACTTTGGTTAGCAAGTATATTTTCGTATGAAGATCATGTTTAATGGTTCGGATCAACTGTTTGAACTTTTAACATAGAGATGTAGATCCATAGCACGGGTCCATATGTAATATGCATATTACCATAGCCTCACTCCTTTAAAATTATGATATACAATAATAGGTATAACCTCCTGTTCGAATGCAATGTCACCCTCGTTGAGAAGTCGGTGAACAAGGATAAGCGCCTTGAGAGCAACTGCCCAGCTTTGTGTTTTACCGAGGCGACGAGAAATAGAAGTCACGCAATTGCTGATATGTAAGCGCGAGTATCGTGTCAGGCTGAGGATTTCTCGCATGTATCGCTCCTCAGCAGGGAACTCATCATGACGTGTCGCTTTGACAATCGCCACGTCTAATTCCGATGCCATCGAGCTCCCTCCAACTTTGGCCAGACCAATGCTAGTTTGATCCTTGACCGCACCAAGCGCCTTGCGAATTGTGCCAGGCGCCATTTTTGTATTTGTTGTTTTCTTTTGCCCTTCTTCTTGATCACTTTCTGGTAGATTGATTAATGGAAGAAATGAGGTGGGGAGTGGTAAAATTAGAATGACGAGGAAATTAACGGGCAATCAGCCACTCTGTATATTTTTGTTTAGATGTTGGGTTTAGAGAGGAAGAACCGTTTTAGAAATAGCTAAATATATACCCTTGCATGAGTTGTCATTCTCATATGTTTGACCTGGTAGTTTTATTTTGATGGAGAGTAAAAAACAAACAGTACTCAGCTGATTTTAGTTTATATTTCTCCATTAATTCCATACTACAGACCTAAACTTCTGATCATGAAAGTGCTGACATGTGGGCCTATCAACGAAATTAATGTTAGTTTTCTTATCTGACCTATAGTTATGTTCTGCTGTCTGTATGATAGTGATTAAACCAACAAATGCTTATCGGCTTAGCGCATGCTGCGCATCAACAAGACTAGCCTTGGTTGGTTGCTTTTGACCACGGTTCTCGGTAATACATTTTACTGTCCTAGACACGAGTGCTTCTTACGAGATCACAGCATTTTTATCGGCTTCAAATAGAGGGGAATAAGGCTTTTTCTGAGGTCAGATCTCTTATTTTCTCTTGATCTTTAAACTGTTTTTAATATTTTTAGTTTTAGTATTTTTCTATCCGAAATTCTTCCATATGAATTCAGAGATGGAGAGGAACGGAGCTTCTGAGCCTGTGGTAACAATTTTGCAAATTTAATTTCTTTGCCTTATGTGCTAGCTATATAGCCAGAGAAGAAAATTAGTCATGCCAAGTAACATTACGGCACGTCATATCACGTGACGTTGTGTGTCGTGTGATGTAAATGTCTTCTACTATTTTAATCACGTCAGGTCATGCAAATTGACTCAGTCACATCACGTCACGTGACACGTTACGTAACCAATATTTTCAACATTATTTTTAATTATAAGTTATTTTGTAATAGTTTTTATATTTTTTGGTACATTATATTATTATTTTCTTTGAACTAATTTAAATATAAAAATAATAATCAAACATGATTAGTCACGTCACGCAGTCACGACATGATCAAACGCAATGTAACTGTTTTTCACCATTTTAATCACGTCACGTCACATAAAACTAAATTTTGATTACGTAACGTGACATGACAAGTCACAACATGATAGTCATATCACGTTTTTCCTTCTCTGGCTATCATTTTCATAAAAATTGAAACATATATGCAATTTGAAATGTTCTGATCTAGAAAAAAAATTGGGCTCAAAACGTTGGGCCTTATTCTGTTGATTATGAGAACTTAGATATCAATTTTTGCCTTCCATTTGTTTCTTATGAACGCTATGTTGAAGGTTTTGGAGTGCTGAATTCTGATCTTAATTTGCTATCGATATATTAGCCTCTCTTTTTTTCAGTTTTGTGCAAAATTTTATTTCAAATCGCTCTCAATATTTTCCCTTTCTTTAAACTGTAATTTGATTCGCTCAGGGTACGTAGGTAAAGCGGAAGAGGAGGGATTAGACAATGCATACATCAGAAAAGCTCGTGTTTTATGATCCATTCAGTTCTTAATTTATAAATCCAAAAGAAAAGCTATAATTCAATTAATTTGGTAATAATAATTTTTGCAGAGATTTTTGAAATTGTTTGGCACTGTAGAAAGGTCTCGATTTAGATTGAAGAAATAAGAAATTTGAATGTTTTAATGAGTACGCCAACAATTATCTCATTCAGTTAATTTGATGATATCAACTTTTGCAGAATTTTTTTTTTTTTAAATTGTTTGGCCCTGTGGATGCCTTGCAATATTGGCCAATGTGTCCGTCTCCTAAAATTAGGGGTGTCAATGGCACTCTTTTATCCATTTATCCGATCTATACTTTATTTGATAAAATAGGTACGGATAAGATTTTTCTTTTGTAAACTTACCGATATGAATATAGATAAAGATTTCTTTTCATTATCTAAACAGGTAAAGATACGGGTAAAACTTATTTCGTGCCCGTTATCCTATCCTATAATTATAAAAAAAAAATTATACATACTATATATATATAGAGGAGGGATCAAGTTCCAACATTTTTTGAGTTACAACAAGTTACAACAAGCTTTTTTTAATTTTTGAAAGTCCAAATCGTCGATCCAAACTGTTAGATATGATCTCTACAATAAAATGTGCTTGGAGACCAAATTTTACATTTTTTGGAAATTTTTTACTATTTATTAAGATGGGTACAAAAACTAGTCAAATTCAGACCATTGAATTTTGTACCCATCTTAATAAATAGTAAAAAAATTTCAAAAAATATAAAATTTGGTCGCCAAGCACATTTTATTATAGAGATCACATCTAACGGTTTGGATCGACGATTTGGACTTTCAAAATTAAAAAAAAAAAAGCTTGTTGTAACTTGTTGTAACTCAAAAAATGTTGTAACTTGATCCCTCCTCATATATATATTAATAAGTATTGAAAAGAGTACTTTAATTAGTTTATTTGTATTTAGCATGATCAGAAATTTATTTTCAATAAAGTACTATACATGTGTGAAATGAATGTATATATTTTAATAGAGGAGCTAGGGTTCAAATGCCTTCATCTTTTGTGCCTCCATCATGCCTCCATTTTTAAAAACTTAAATAACTAAAAATTTAAATTATAAATGTCAAAGTAAAACCGTTAGATGTGATCTATTTCTCTATATGCTCATAAAATATTATCACATTTCAATTTTGTTTTTATGTGAATTAATAAGTTGAAAAATCAATGTCTAGAAATTATTCACATTAGTATATTTTTTTACAATCTCTTGATAACAACCAAAACAAAGTTGAAATGTTGTAATATTTCACATGTGCATAGATAAAATGATGTAGATCACATCCAACGGTTTTATTTTGACTTTTAAGTTTCAAATTTTTAATTATTAAAGTTTTTAAAAATGGAAGCACCAAAATGGAGGCATTTGAACCCTCCTCATTTTAATATTTTATTTAATAAAAAATAAAAATAATTATTATATAAGTATTATCTATTATTAATCCGCTACCATTTTATTATCAAAATGTAATCTGATAGCCATAACAGATAAGAGTAGAGTACGAATAAAATAATTTATAGCAAATAAAAATAATCCCAATACAAAAGTTAATTTTTCATATACCTTGAAGAGTTCTTCAATTTCTTATTTACCCCTGTACTCTTTATTATATTTAATGTCCTTTAACTTCTTCTTTAATTTCTTATTTGTCCATTACACATTAATTATGAAGTTAATCATAATTAAATCTCTAAATAAAACAATAAAAGACAAAAATAACCCTCAAAAAGTCTGATCCCATCTACTGGTTTTTTTCTGCTTCTTTTTACTGGTTTTCTTTTACTGGTTTTTCTTTTTTTGTTTTTTTCCTTGTTGTTTCGATACTTCTGGTAATCTTTTGGTTTCCTTTGTTTCAGATAAAATTTGTTTTCTTTCATTGCATGAATGACTACTAATTGAACGAGAAGTAGAGAGTGTTGGAAATTTTGCTTTTAAATATTTCTTTCGGAAGTAGTCTAGCCATTAATTTAGCAAACTAATTCTTCATTTCAATTTTTTATAATATTTGGTTTACTAACTAACTGGTAAATAGAATAACATTCCCAGAATTGGAAATTTGCATCAAAGATGTGATTTTCAGAAATGAAAGTGTTTTGAAAATGAACGAAATATTTTTTATTTAATTAGAGAAAAGTAGAAACAATAGATAAGAAGGTGTTTGAGTTTTATCCGAAATTGAAATTTAAATCAAATTTTATCCAATCAAAGAGAGTGAGTATGCTTTTGAGAATTCAAGCATGGAAGAGAAAGAATAAAAACATTCAATTCAAAAATTAGAAAGTGAATCTCTCAAAAAAATATTAGTAAAAAGGGAAGAGGCAAAGAATATAAGCATTCAGTTCAAAAGTTAGAAAGCAGTAGAGAGACAAAGAAGTTGAAAGGGAATTGAACGAGGTGCCATTAGAGTAGAGCGTGTTGGGTTGAATTATTAAATTTGCAAAGGAACATGATTGGAGACACAGGGGCATAGTCGGAATTATAAATTGTTCGTTGTCTGATTTTAATCCTAACAACTCGAGAGACATAAAAAAGGTTTTTGAGAGTTGGAGATTAAATAAGATATATTGAAAAGTTTAAGGGTGAATTGAAGAGTTTTGGAAGGGTATATAAAAAATTATCCCTAATAACAATTATAACATATACAAGTATGAAAATACTGATCCTTATCGTACACATTGACAACGATACCTAAAATGCTCGCTGTCTTGACCTTCCCCAAAGTTTGATATAAAATAGCAGACATGAAGACGTTTTAAGGGAAAGAAAACCATTGTAAGATACATCCAAAGGTTTGTGGATCAGAGTTGAAGATGCTCAGAAATCACTAGATATCTTTTCCCGATGTAAGTCTAATCGTAGACAGGCCAGAAAAAAGAAAAAGAAAAAAGTGATCATCTCCATTAAGATAGGCGAGTTACTAATGATAACAAGTCATGATATAACATTGATGCTTATTAGCTGGCGAAGATTAAGAAATTTCGCATTGTTAGAGAAAAAAAAAAACAACAAATATAATCATGAGTAATCAACCATTTGAAGAATTTCCATAGCTTAATAACATAGAAACACTAGGTCTTAAATTATTTCGGACATAAGTTCGACATTTCTCCACTTGGAACTTTGCAGATGTTTTCAGAACAATAAAGCCACAGCATTGCATATTCCACAAATATTAACAAAACATTTACCGCGTCAACTTAAATAACAGAGCAAATAATAACTGTAAACGGGCGTGGCGTTTTTCAGTGGGGTCCCCAATCTGAGGTGAGGCTATGCCCCCTAAAGCAAATGGCATCTACGTCCATTTCTGGGCTGCAAGCAGGATCATAGTTGATTGGGTAGTAGTATTCCTCCTGATCAAAGATGATGTCATTTAGCTCCACATAGTGATGAGCTCCCAGTTCAGACAGTGGCTGTACAACATTATCATTAACATCTCCATCAATAAGATTAACCAGCTCACCATAAATCTGATTAATTTCATCACCACCTGCCTCATTGAAGTTCACCATAGCTGGAGAAGGCTGCTGCAGAGGTGCCGGTTATAGTGAGACAAAAAAAAATATCATAAGAAATGCAACCTTGACAAACAATACATTACAGTAGTAAATGAAATAGTCAAATATCAGACTCATGGCATATAATATACCACAAACATTTCAGTTTAAACTGCACCAACCTGCAAAACCACATTCTCATAAATTGTGAGATAATATAGTTAGATATTGACCTATTTCGTATATAATGCATACAATTGAAATAGTGCACCATCTTAACCATGCAACCTGACAAGACTAGCCTGAACTGTCAGATCAAATGGTATATTATCAAACTCCTTGAATACAATACACCAGACAAAATTTTGACTATACTGCACCATCTCGACATGCATAAACAGATAATCCTAAAGCTGTTATAGTCTGAGAAATAACAAACCAACACAACTGCCATAAAAGGAGTTGCCTAAAAAAAATTTAGTCAAGACAAAAATCACAGGTAGAAGCCAAAGTTCACAGAAAAGAACAAGACAAGACGAGCATCCTTACCTGGACAGAGTTGTTTCCTGGGTGGCATGGAGGATCATCAAGTAGTAAGTCCTCCAACTCATCCAGCCGAATCCCATCCATTTCTGGAGTGATTGGAATGCTGTTGCAATATTGAGGGGTGCCAAAGGGAGGACAAGTGATCACTGGCAATTCATTGTATCCTCCAGCAACAGACTCCGCATCAAGAGAGAGAGGTACAGGCTCCAGAAGGGGTGTGGCAGTATCAGACACTGGCACAGGCTCTGTAATTGTGGTGGCAGCAACAGGTGCTGGTACAGGCTCTACAGTAGAGGTGGTGGCATTGTTATCATTGCTTGATTGTACAGCAGGCTGATGGAATGGAAGGAAAGGGAAGGCCGCCACAGTTGCCTCGAGATTCGCATCATCATCTTCCCAATCCTCCTCATTGAATGGCGCACCATACTGCTCGCCTATCTTTGGGCCCACACCACTCTTCTTGAAAATCTTACATATAACGAAGGCATCCTGCATCCCAAATAATAATAACCATAAACGAAATATTCTAAGAGCCCATTTTCAGAATAAAATAAAATGTTGATACTCCGCACATCAAATGTGGCAGTGCACTGTACCGAATCTGGTTTGGTTTATTTCATGTGTCACTACCATTGTTTCAGTCATATTACTGGCATTTTTATATGAGGGTTCAAATGACTCCATCATGCCTCCACTTTTTAATTTTCTAACAACAAAAATTCTAAAATTTATATATGCACATTGAAAAGTTATCACTTTTCGATTTTGGTTTTATAAGAATCAGTAAGTTGAAAATTAATGTCCAGAATTTATCCACATCTGTGTATTTTTGCTTTTTGCAAGCTCTTGATACTAATCAAAACAAAATCTAAATGAGCATAGAGAAGATGATAAATATTATATCAAAAAGATTTTATTTTGACATTTAAGTTTTAAATTTTAAGTTATTGTTGTTCTAAAACTGGAGGCATTCGAACCCTCTTTTTCTATTTATAAGCTCATATGTTGCTTAAGGGGCTTTGCAAGGTGGCACCAAACACAGGGAACCATAGTTAAGCTTAAACAAACATCTCCCTTCCAGCCAACAGTTAAGACCGCTATAAGAGTGAGGCTACAATACTATGCATAGTGCACTTTGATCAATACTACAGATGCATATCCCCATTTTAAAAGTCCAAAAGTCGATCCATTCAGCCCAACATGATCTCCATATGAAAAATGTGCTTCAATGCCAGATTTTACATTTTTTAGACTTTTCTTACTATTTTTTTTAGATTGGCACAAAATCACTTGATCTAAAGATTCTAGACCATTCCAAAGTAGTGATATTCTACCTATCTAAAAAAATTCTAATAAATGAAAAATCATATGAAGATGTGGATCCTAGTACCTATAAAAACTGAAAAGTACATTTTCATATGAAGATCGTGATGAATGGTTCGTATCAACTATTTAGACTTTGAAAATGCAGATGTGGATCTAGTACAGACCAAAGTGCGCCATGCATATTACCATAGCCTCACTCCCACTACCATATTGCTACCATACCTGAGCAACCCCTGAAGCAGCTAGCTGTTCATCAGCGAGGCGGTACTCATACATGACCCAGTTGGTCCTGTCGCCCTTCGGTGGCTTGCCTGTGTGAAAGATCAGGGATTTTTTCATGCCAACCACACGGGAGTTATGTGAAATGCTGCGATCCTTTCCGGTAGTTTTCCAATACCCGATTTCTGTTGATCGGTTCGCCCGTGAACCTTTCGGGTATTTCTTATCCCTGGGGCAGAAAAAGTACCATTCCAGATCCTTGGTCCTAACACAAGATTTCTCTGTACCAGTTAACAGAAAACAACTGTAAGAAAAGCATAATTTACAACCCATTAACAATCAGTTGTACTTTAGGCTTGTTTGCCTAACTTGATATACTTTTCTGATTAAATTTCTGAATGAGTGAGACTATGGTACCATGCATAGTGCACTTTGGCCCGTAGATGCATATCTCCATTTTAAAGTCAAAACAGTCGATCCAAACCGCTTAACATGATCTTCATTTGAAAGTGTGCTTGGAGGCTCAATTTTACATTATTTAGAATATTTTTTACTATTATTTTAAATAGGTACAAAATCACTTGATCTAAAGATTCTACACCATCCGAAAGTAGTGATTTTCTACCCATCTAAAAAATTAGTTAAAAATATTCTAAATAACATTAAATTGAACCTCAAAGCACACTATGCATAGTACCATAGCCTCACTCTTTCTGACTGTGTCCATCTCAACATGTTATTCTCATTCTAAATTTGGATTCAACACACTATAACTAGAGTCTATTCAATGATTTCTGTTACTCACTAAATGCCAGTAACTAAAGGGGAAACAAAGATTTAGATGAAGTTGAGGTACCTGGAAGATCCCAGGGAGCAAATTTATAGAGCTCAACCTCAGAAATAGCAATGAATTGAAAAGGCTTCCCCATCACCTTCCTCTTGAGATAATAGCAGATCAGCTCCTCTTCAGTTGGGTGGAACCTGAACCCAGGTGGAAGCTGAGCCTGACCCATTTGATTAAATAGTAATGCTGGCTTATTTGTCTTAACTGAAATGCCTTCTTAAGGGTTGAAATTAAATAGTCTGATCAAGGGAGAGAAACAGAAGAGCTTTAAAGGTTCCTTCAGTATGTACTGGTGAGAAGCAGAGACAGGAAATGCAGGAAAGGGGTCTGATGTACTATATTCAAAGAGTGAAAAGAAAAGAAAAAGGAGGAAATGAGGCTGAAGCTAAGACATGATTGGAAGGTTATGGAGGCATATTAAATCAGAGAGGTACTTTGGTCAGGTCCAGTGCCCGAACATATTCTGCTTCCAAGTCAAAAACCAGAACAAGCACCAGATGAGGCAAGCATGATAATTGATAACAACAAAATTCATCTCAATATCAAGCATGTGACATCAACCCTGAAAAAGAAAATCATTCTATATCAGGCAAATTGCTTAGGATTATCGTCTGAGTTTAAATAAAACATGCATTTAACTAAGTACAATAAAAACACCAAAAAAAAATCAATCTGGCGGAACATGTAACTGGACTAATAACCTCAAGTATTTTGATAATAAAGGAACAAAAATATATATTAACTGATAAACCAGATGTTATTCTAAACTCTAAGATTGTACTGATGCTAAATTAAGACACAGTCCATTGTAGTCAACAATTCATGCAAACACTAACATCAGAACAGAAAAAATTGCAGGTAAAGGTCGTAAGATCAAAAGGGAACATGAACATCACAACTACAAATACACCAGATGCGAGTTTAAGGAGAAAATCTGGCCAAAGCAGGTAAAACCAAGCCAAATCAGATCAACCGCAAGCTTTACAGGCAATATGTTGTTAGATGAATGATCTGACCATAGACGATGACCCAAAGTAGCTTTAATCATAAATATATGACAACAATCGAGGTCAACCACTACAAACCCTAAGTCAAAGCATGGGCTTTGGATCGATATATAAGCCTGAGATTGAATAATCATCGCAAAATTTCTAATATGGACAGTAATTTCAATCGAAGAACCCTAAATTAATACAGTAAGAAGAGCTAGACAGAATAAAGTGAAAAGAAAACCTAGATTGCTAACATGTATATCGAAATAAAAAATTAGGATAACAATAATCCACAAATAATTACAGAATGTAACAAAGAACCAAAGAAGAATTATACCTTAAAGAGAGGTCCTGGAGAAAAAGCGAGATGAGGATTGGAAGACTTGAGCTGCGCTGAGAAAATGGCTTGCAAGAGAAGCCACAATGGATATGTGGCCTTTATATAAACGCAGAGTTGTTGAAGACTGAAGGAAAGTCGCTTGTGAACACCTACCTATAGGTGGGTCGACTCTCCTATGTCCCACTTTTCAGTTGACTGTACATGGCTTAGTTCCTCTCTATAAATAGACCGGGTTCATTTATTTTATTACCATGGGGAACGGAGCTTTATGATGATTAGCGATAATGAAGCATTGGCTTGGAAATTGAAAATTTTAAGATTGAACCGTTTATACAGACCACAGTGACATGAATTATTCGGATTCGATTTAGCGAAATTAAAAATTTGTGATTTGAAAATAATTCAAATATAATTTGAGAATAATTTGAAATTATTTGGATCAGAAATCTCAGTTTTACGTGAGAGGAAAAAAAATATTCTTGAAAAAATTCAGAAAAAATTCTTAAAATTGTGAATTATTAAGGTTTAATTTGGTCAAATTCCGGTTAGCCGAATGATTTGATATTCCGTTCAGCGTCACAAAAAAATGAATTATTCAAATTTAAGTCACAAAAAAATGAATTATTCAAATTTAATTCACAAATCTTATGACTATGATACAGACAACAGATCTAGATTCAAACTATCGACCCGAATATAGTCTTGAAGCAATTTTATTTCTGGAATTAAAAAAGTTAAAAATCTTTGCTGCACCAGGCCACCAGCAGTTTGAAAATTTATTTGTCGATAAGACGATAACTTTTATATTATTTAAGTTCCTGCAATTTCAATTATTTCGATAAACTTTATTTCTTTAAGTTTCGTATTTTATCCATGTTATTTACAAGCTTTCTGCTTTCGTATTATTTTTGGACGCATTGTTAAATTTTAATAATTATCACCATGGGCGGATTCAAAAAGAAATTGAAGTAGGCAAGTTTTTATTTTTTAATTTGAATTTTTATTTCCAATCGAATACTAATTGTTCAATGTGTTTATTTTTGAAACAATGTAGTGCCTGTCTTTGGTCTGAGCTAGTCTGATTCTTAGAACTGATTCCTTATATAATTTGCTCGATTTTGCATATTTTTTTTTTATAATTGTGATACTCTATTTCATAAATATAATGAGAGAGAAGAAGAGAACAAGAAATGTCTGACAATGAAACCTATTATTATAATTCTAAGAAAATGGACTGGCAAAACTTCTTGAACATTTTATTATTCAATACATATAATTCAGTTAAATTTTAATCTAAGTTTTAACTTCAATTTGCTAAGAACAGTTACACTTTAAACAGTATCAAACGAATTTTTAATTAGCATAGAAAAAATATTTCAATATGGTGTAAATCGATTTCATGATTATAGCATATTTTTAATAAAGCAGCATATTTTTAATAAAGAAGCTGATAACAGTACCTGCATTGTACCTGTAGGGGGGACCACCAAAAATTAAATGTGAAAAAATAACTTTTTGTGAGGATCGCAAAAACTCCACAATTCAAAAAAATTTCCCTAAAGTATTAATATCTATGCACGAAAGTATTTATACCTATGTACGGATGTATTTATAGCTATGAGGTGAACAGTTATTTATTGTGGGGATACTGTAGCGTGAAGATAATAGAATCCACATCACTACACCAGCACTGTACCCGTAGGGGGACCACCAAAAATTAAATGCAGAAAGATAACTTCCTGCAGGAACTGCAAAATCTCCACAATTTTAATTTTGTTTCCATATTTATTAATATCTATGTAATATTTTCTTTCAAATGAGATCCATGATAACTTACTTTCAGACTTGTTGTTGCGCAAGTATTTATACCTCGCCGTACAAGTATTTATACCTATACTTGCAAGTATTTTTTACATATGACACTGAAAGTATTAATATCTAGGTATTGAAATTTGAAAGTATTTATACTTATACATTGAAGTATTTATACATATGAGGTTAACTATTTTTGTTAGAAAAAAACTAATGCGAGGATGATTAGAGAACTCCAAAAAGAATAATCATAACAAGTTATGCATTAAAGTATTAATATTTTTTTAAATGTTAATATCTTATCTTCTAAATATTTATAACTACGAAGATATACATATCTAAGTATTTTTTACATATGTATCTAAGTATTTTATAACTAAGAAGGTATATATATCTAAGTATTTTTTTACGTATAACACTGAAAGTATTAATATTTAAGTACTTAAAGTATTTATATCTATGCATTGAAGTATTTATTTCTATGAAATCAACTATTTTTTTTAGTAAAAGGTTGACGCGAGAACGAGTGCGGAAATTGTAAAAAAAAAACTATATAATTAGTGGGGACCATAGAGAAATAATGCTACTGAAATTTTAGAAAAATAATTAGTTGAGATTATATAATTAGCGGGGACCATAATATATTATTTCTCTAAGTGAGGGTACTGTAGCACAATTACTGTAGTGAGACACTGTAGCGCGGGTGCTAAGATAATTGTTCTTTTAATAATATAATTAGAGGAATTGAGTTACAATTGTTTATCCGATAAATTAATGAGTTTGAACCTGATTAGCATTTAAATTCGATTAGTGTTTTATCCTAACAGAAATTATGAATCTGCCCCTCATTATCATGTATATTATATGCATACACACCAACGTGCACAGATGGTTTGCAAATGAAACAAAATTGCTTTGATATCGATAACGATGTCATGCATGTTACATCATAAAGGAACGTATCACTTCACAATAATTTTCTAAATTCTAATTTAAATAGAGTGAGGATTGAATGATTGTCTACCGCGTGAGTTCTGGATTTGCCTATTGGGAAATTGCTTTTTTTTTTTTTTTTAAGAAGGTTGCGTTCTATTCAAGTGTGTTGAAAATTAGTTCATAGTTTATCGTTTTCACATTGGGAATTTGGGATTACAATCAGATCAAACCTTTTCACATTAGGAATTTGGGATAGCTAGTAGAAGTCTCTCCCTTGACCAATCAAATTACTACGAACTAATGCTATTATAATCTGATCGACGACTTATCAAGTAGAAGATGAGTCATTGGTTTGCTGATAAATTCGGATTCAAATTTGCTTCTTTTTCTTAAATTCGGATTTAAATATGTTTCTTTTCTTTAAAAAAAGAGAGCACCCTCCTATGTTTTTATTGAAACCGTTCAAAATCAATCACATGGTTTAATTCCTTTTAATAGATTATATTAATATAAAGAAATAATAATTGAAGTTATATAGTCGATTTTGAACGGTTCGAATAAAAGAATAAAAAGGTGCTCCTTTTCTTAAAAAAATGAATAAATTTGAATTCAAATCTTATATCGAGTGGTCGACTCGTTTAGTTAATTATATGTTTTACCGAATACAAAATACTATGAACAAACTATGTACTAATAATTTTTTTTAGGACTCGTTCACTGTTTATTTCTGATCTAGTCCGGTTTTAATTTTAATTTTTCCTTTTAGTTTTATTTTTATTTTGGTACACTGACATTTTTGTAGATGTTTTTTTTTTAAATTAATTTTAGAAGAAAATTTACAGCACATTAGTCACGCTGATCACGCATAACATGTGTAGTCTCTAACGACATCTAGAGGGGGTGAATGGGATGTCCTAAAGTCTCTTAGACGTTTTCGGTTAAGCCCTCTAAAACTAACAAGTTAACTAACAATAAACAAGCATGCACAATTAAAAGTAAATAGAGTAGAGTTAGAGAAATCTAATATGTAAGATGATAACAAAGTTCGACTTAAAATACCTACATCTCCGGAGTAGAACAATTTCGTTGGTGCTTCTTTTCAATTACTAAAAAATAAATAATATAACTCATGACACGAGAACCCAACAAAAGTGAGAAGTTATAGTCTGACTCGTGTACAAGGGAAGTCTAGAAACTCGAGTTGGAGAGTTCCAACACTAGGGATCGATTACACAACTATGGACATATGGTGAGTGGAAGATGCTTGAGCCAATGAGTCCCTTAATGCCCTACAAACAGGGAAGTCACAAAGCTATTCAAGTTGGAGCACTAAGTAGATCTCTACACCATGGACGAGAATGTTATAGAACTAAATTCTAGACAATAAAATAAATTTAAAAGAAGATTAGCCGAGTGATTTGAGAGTGTTAAGATGATATTGAAGTTTAAACTCACTCAACAATAAAAAGTTTTTAAGAATGCACAATAAATGCTTTTTTTTTTTATTGTGGGAGGCTGCTGCTTAATCAAATCTGAAGTGGGGTAACTCTTTTTATAATGAGAGCTCCAGATTTGCTAGATTTGTTTGTTATGAAGTGATTCGTTACAAATGGATTGTACGAATATTAAAATTAGGGTTTCCGCAATATTAAATTAATATTAACCGTTCTGAACGTTCATGTCCATTCATAATAGTTAGTACAATTTTATTCTGCAATTTACTTGACAAGCATTCCAACGGATCACAAACGTTATAAGCAGAACCAATTTGGAACTCTCTGTTATTTTATGATTTAATCTGTTCCATACAGTTCATTCCGTTCCAAACGGTTATTCCACAAAAATCAATAATGTCAAATTTAATTTACTTATCTATCTGATTATTACAAATCTATAGCTTCATAAAATCTTGTTGATTTCTTCAATTTTTTAATTTGGTCTTGCAATTGAGATCTCCACGAACCTTTTTGTGGTTTTCCAATTTAATCTTGTAATTATAAATATCTTGAACATACAAACTTAATCATGTAAGAGGTTAAATTCAACTAATATATATTTTACAAATTATGTCAAAAAAGGTAATTAGAAGATTGCATACAATCAACAACATGTCCAAACACGTGTTCTTGTTTAGTCATGTTTAACTATTTTTTTCGTAATTTAAATTAATTTATTTAAGATTCACCACTAGATCAAAAATCTAACTATCATAATTATATGCGATTCACATGATAACGTGCCGCAACACGTATCTAGATCATTGGCATTATGTGTCAAATTCTAAAAAATAGTCACGTCATGCGAATGTGTACAACATGAAACACGCAACCAATGGATGTGCCATGCTGTGACGTATTCGGTGAGGTCGTAAATTTTTTAAATCCCTAGTTAGAGTTCAAGCATAGCTTTGATTAGTGTTGTAAAAAACGGTCTTAACGGCCGATTAAATGGCCGTTTAATCGTTAACAATGGTTAACCCATCACGAATACACTTAGGTTGTGTTCAGATGTCACGGGATTACGGAATGGGAATGAGAATGGAAATGAGAATATGAATTCACTTTTGAAAATGTGGGAACCAATAGATATAGAATGCACATGATTAATTATGGGAATATGAGAAAATGAGTGTTCGTTTGTATCATGAGATTAATTGTGGAAAATCTTTATTTATTTTAAAATATGTATATTTATTTATTGTAGTTTAGTTTAGTTATAAATGATTTTTTATTTAATTATTGTTTTTGAATAGTATAGCATTATGTTTGTGTTGATTTTAACCAATTAAGTTAAAGTTAGCTTAATATAAGAAAGTAATTAAATATAAAATTACAATGACAAAAAATTATCGTGCCACCATCTATTTATTTAGACCAATAATATATTGTAAATATAATATTTTAATGGGTTGTGAATTGTAACATTTGGTAAACATATATTTTTTAAATTATATTAATGAAATTAAATAAAATTGATTAAATAATAATATTAAAAACGAGTGTTCGGTTGTACCATGGGATTATTTATGAAAAATCTTGATTTATTTAAAAAATTTGTATATCTACTCAATTATATATCTCTAAAATTTCAATACATAAAACAAAGTAAATGTAACATATATCTATTTTTGTATGGAACAATAATTTAATTTCTTGAAAAAAAGAAGTTATAACTACATATGTGTAAATCAATTAGATTTATGTGTAAAATTTGGATAAATTTTAATTTTAATGTTTTATCCATAAAAAGTGATTAATTTGAACCGTTTAAAACTTGAAATTATATAATGAAAGACTAATCAATAAGGATATTCGATTGGCTGAAAATAAGATTTCTCATTTAAATGTATTGTTAAAAAAAAATATTTCTGTCTAGTCATTTCAGTGCTAAGGTCAGAAATTTAAAAATATTTAATTTATTTTTATTGTCTTTATTTGATTTAGTTATCTGGAGTAACATGCGCCACAAGAAATTACAAAAAAAAAAAACACTATGTCCGGATTGTTGACACAGTTTAGTCCAACATTGTGGGATATTATAAGAAAGGAGAGCTTATATAAGAGGAGCGAATCGAGCAGTGGTTAGAAAGAAAATGTGGTGAGGAGAGAGGAGAGAGAGCGTAGAAAAAGGAGACTAATTGAGGCCAGCTTAGTTCTCGGAAAAAAAGTTCGCTCCGACTCGTGAAATTTTTCCATCAAATTTGTACTGGCACAAAAACTGAGATAGGATTTAAAATGGGAATTGATGGGTCAAAACTGAACATCCAAACACCCATTGGGAATATTTCCCCTTTTGACCAAATTTTTTAATAATTCCCACTAAATCTCAATCTTTCGAACAGGCCCTTAATGTACAGATGCTTGTTTGCGGATGAAAATGATTAATCGGCTGTTTTTTTTCAATTAATCAGTCGTTTACCATTTAATCATGTTTATTTCTGTTTATTCTAATTTATTTTAGTAAATATTTATTTTCACATTTTTTTTCTATAATAGTGCGTGATAATGAGTTTTATAAATTATGTATTGTAGTTTTATTTGTGCTTGGACATACATCCAATGTTTTTAATATATTTTTTTTCTTGCTTACTTTGAAGTTGATTAATTATTATGTTATTAATATACCATATATTTTTCTTACTTACTAATGTAATATTTTGCAATTAGTATGACATGTTCGTTTATAAAACTAAATTAAGTGATTTTATGTTGGAATGTTTCATTTCTTTCAAATAATATGCTATTAGTATTTGAAAAAAGTTAATTGTTGAATTTTTTATTTTATTAAATAAATGTGTTACTCAACACTTGTAAAGTGCTTATGTTTTAAGAAAAAATAAGTATAGTGTCATATTATAATAATATAACTAAGTTAAATTAAGCCTATTTGATAAATTTAATAAGTTAAATAAATTATGATATATATATATATAGAGAGAGAGAGAGAGATATGGGCTATGGTGCATTGCAATGCATGGACCCCTTTGTGCATTGCACTACAAATTACGGATTCAAAGTCCAAATGAATGATCCGAACTGTTCATCTTATTTTTCATATTAATATTTGCTTGGGGACCAAAGTTTACATTTTTTAGAATTTTTTTACTATTTATTAAGCAATTTTGAAAGTCGCTGATCTGATGGTTCAGAAAATTTTACTATTTTTTATTGTTCACAGCAAAACAGCAATTTTAAAAAATGCTTAATAAATAGTAATAAAATTCCAAAAATTATAAAATTTTGTCTCCAAGCACATTTCAATATGGACTAAACATCTAACGGTTTGGATCAGTCGTTTGGACTTTGAATCCGTGATTTATAGTGCAATGTACAAAGGGGTCTATACATTGCAATGCACCATAACCCATCTCTCTCTCTCTATATATATATAGAGAGAGAGAGAGAGAGTTAGGCTGGGGTGCTATGGATAGCATAGTGATCTCCCGTGCTACAGCTCAATATTCAAGTTTTCAAAATCCAAACGCTCGATCCGAACCGTTCATTGTTTAATCCATATTGAAATGTGCTTGGAGACCAAATTTTATATTTTTTGGAATTTTTTTGCTATTTATTAAGATGGTTTCAAAATCGCTATTTTTATTAAAATTCTGCACCACTGGAAAACAGTGGTTTCAAAAATGCTTAATAAATAGTAAAAAAATTTCAAAAAATGTAAAATTTGGTCTCCAAGCACATTTCAATATGGATTAAACAATGAACGGTTCGGATTGACCGTTTGAATTTTGAAAACTTGAATATTGAGCCATAGCATAGGAGGCCACTATGCTATCCATAGCACCCCAGTCTAACTTTATATATATATATAGAGAGAGAGAGAGAGATAGGCTACCATACTTTGCAATGTATTGAGCCCTCTGTGCATTGCATTTTAGGCCATTGGATGTGCTTCAAAAATCGTTCGGATCAGATAGATTTGATTCAAAAAAATTCGTTGAAATGACGCTGAAATGAGATTTTTCGGATCTCCATTTAACTGGATGTGTCCAGTTAATACAAAACACCAGTGTCCCCAAACCCTCTCTCTCCAGCGCCCCCTCCCCCGTCTCCAGCGCCCCCCATCTCCAGCTACTCGTTCAAGGCGATCCCGCTCCTCTCCTCTCTCGGTGAATGATTTCTCTCTCATGCGATCCCCTCTCTCAATCTGAGACCTAGTGTTTCGGTAAGCTCTCCTCTCCAGCCTCCCTTCTGTCGCTTCTCCATCCATGCGAGTCATCCCTCTATCACGTGCGTACCTCGTGCGACTCGACTCCCTCTTCTTCAGGTATCTTGCTCAGCTGGACAATTTCTGTTTAGGCCTTGCCTTCTTTATCAATTTGGTACTGACCTGGTAGGATTATTTTGTGCTTATTATTTTTAAGGTATTATAATATCCAAAAATTATTAATTATCCAATCAATTCGATTTAAAAAAATTATATTTGATGTAGGTAAAGGTACATTCCCTGGATTAGTTAATAACTTGGTATCTATCATCAGAGTTATTTATTTTAGTTGTTTAATAATGTTATAAAATTGGACCTGAGAAAATTGTTGTCTCAGAAATGAATATACAAAATAGAGAGATCTGGCACGTATATGTTGGTATCCCGATCTGAAATTGATCTGATTGCCATGATGGTTTAATTTTAATGTACCATTTGCATATTTTTGTTGTGCAGATAATAAATGAATTTGGATTATTTGATCTACATATGGCATATGGGGCTTCGTGAACCACAAGCAGATTGTCGGCCGACTTAGGTACCCATGCCAGGTGCCCATAAAGGTCTCCAAAACTGAAACAATTAGAAATGATATGGTAAGCAGAGGCCTGCCGAGCAGGGTAAAGAAACAGGTGTTCAAGAATTGACAAGAGGTGTCGATGTAATTAGTGTGTAGCTGTAGAAATTTATAGCATTGATGTGTTTTTGATTTTAAAATGACCAGTTTACCCTTATATAGAAAAGTTTGTGTCTCTATTATGATCTGGCCCCAAGCACTAATTACACATACCAAGTTCATTGTGTACTGTATGCATCATTTAAAAAAAAAAAGTTCATTGATGTACCGTATGCATCTTGACTAGTGTGTAGTATATTTTTTTGAGTAAAAAAAAAGTGAAATTCACTCTATGCGTCTCATTTGAAGCTCATTTAAAAAAAAAAGGAAAGAAAAGAGAAAGGCTGACTAATAGCTCATATTTTGTATTGAACTAAACGTAAGAGTTATTACAGACAAAAATTACTTTTAACTTGTACAATACGATGTACCTAACTGTACCAATCTAAAAAAAAAAGTGGGATGCTTGTATTTGCATACTTGCCTGTATATCAATTTGCCTCCTTTTATAAATCATATACTAGCTACTTATCCTATTTGTCTATCATTGACAACACCTCAAATGAAACACAAAATCCTAAAAAAAAAATTCACAATCAAGTATATTATTGCAAGGATTAAACTCACAACTCACAGCATGCATTATTATTTATTACAACTATGCAATTCACAAAAAATACAAAAAAGGATAGAAACATGTCCATATAGTCCCACTGGTACCAGTGGTACCAGTACCACTACAACCACTGGTACCCTCATTTAGAGTTTCTAAATGGATTCTTCAAAAGAAATACTAGGCGTTCATATTTATTTTTAGTATTTGATAACACACAAAAGTTATAAATGGGTACCACTACACCCACTGACAAGATATGTATACAAAAGTTACATGTCAGTCCCAGACATTTTTGTTATTTCAGCATTCAAAATATATGCTCAAACATTATGTCCCAGTAGTCCAGTACAACCGGTACAAACCAGAAACAGAAATGGCAATGAAATTTAGATAAAATAAGACATTGCTCAGCAAACAAAAGATAAGAGTATTATATAAAATAATACATCAATACCAGTATGTGGATCCTAGCCCCTAGCCTATTACTTGTGACGAGAAAGAAATCAGCCTATTTAACTACATTCATAAGAAAACATGATATCCTTCAAGTGTTCTAAATTTCAAGTGTTACATCATTTGGTCATCTTCATCTCGTAAACTCTTCTCTTGAGCATCAAGTGTTCCAAATTTCATTCTTTTGCTGGTATACTCTTAAGAAAGGCCATGCAACCACTCATCTTATTCAATATTTATTTTTGAAGTGTCCTATCCAGCTAACCTTGCCATCAGATTCTGACCTCATCTCCACTTGCTTCTACTGAGCTGAGATCCCAGTCTTTGAGCACACCGAACTTCATCCGACAAAGGTTCGACATTCTCATCACCTCCAATACAGCATATACCATACCGTACAACATGACAGAAATTAAACCCTAGATTGGGAAAAACATAAATAGATTAAACCCTAAAATGAGTATTGCCATTTACTTCGGAAATAAGCAAAAATTGTCCAAATTTTGAGAAAGAGAGATACCTGGGTCGTCAGAATTCGCGAGAGGAAGGAGAGACGCGATGGGTCGGCCACGAGGACAGGTGCCATTGCACGAAAGAGGAGAGGCACGATGAGTCGCTGAGACAGGTGATGGAGCCTGGCGCTAGGTCGCAGAGGGAAGAAGAGAACAGCTGGAGGCGCTGCTACAAAGGAGAGAGCAACATCCCGAGGGAGAGGGTCGGAGGGGCGACGGAGAGAGGAGTCGCTAGAGAGAGGGGAGGCGATTTGGTTTCTCTCTTTCTCTAGAGGTCAGGGTAGATGAAAATGGACGCCTCCATTAATAGTTAAATGGAGTAAAATTTCATCACTAAAATGAGGCTATCTGATCAGCGACCTGAACGATATTTGAAGCACATCCAATGACCTGAAATGCAATGCATAGAGGGCTCAATACATTGCAATGTATGATAGTCTATCTATATATATATATATATAGAGGAGGGATCAAGTTACAATATTTTTTGAGTTACAATAAGTTATAACAATTTTTTTTTTCTGAAAGTCCAAATCGTCGATCCAAACCGCTAGATATGATCTCTACAATAAAATGTGCTTGGAGACCAAATTTTACATTTTTTGGAAATTTTTTTACTATTTATTAAGATGGGTACAAAAACTAGTCAAATTTAGACCATTGAATTTTGTACCCATTTTAATAAATAGTAAAAAAATTTCAAAAAATATAAAATTTGGTCTCCAAGCACATTTTATTGTAGAGATCACATCTAACGGTTTGGATCAATGATTTGGACTTTCAAAATTAAAAAAAAGTTTGTTGTAACTTGTTGTAACTCAAAAAATATTGTAACTTGATCCCTCCTCATATATATATATATATATAGGAATATGCTAGTATGCTATGCATAGCATAGAACTCCTCAATGCAATGAATTGGATTTCGAGTTTTCAAAATTTTAATGGTCGATCCAAATCGTTCATCTTGTTCTCCATATTAATATGTGTTTGGAGACCAAATTTTATATTTTTTTGGAATTTTTTTATTATTTCTTTAGATTTATTGAAAATCGCTGTTTTCAGCAAATCTGTACCATAAAAAAACAGCGATTTTCAATAAATCTAAAGAAATAATAAAAAAATTCCAAAAAAATATAAAATTTGGTCTCCAAACACATATTAATATGGAGAACAAGATGAACGATTTGGATCGACCATTAAAATTTTGAAAACTCGAAATCCAATCCATTGCATTGAGGAGTTATATGTTATGCATATCACGCTAGCATGTTCCATATATATATATATATATATAAAGGAGAGATTAAGTTACAACATTTTTTGAGTTATAACAAGTTACAACAAGCATTTTCTACATTTTAAAAGTCCAAATCGTCGATCCAAACTGTTAGATGTGATCTCTATAATAAAATGTGCTTAGAGACTAAATTTTATATTTTTTAGAATTTTTTTACTATTTATTAAAATGAGTTTTGGATCAACGATTTGGACTTTAAAAATATAGAAAATACTTATTATAACTCAAAAAACGTTGTAACTTAATCCCTCCTCATATATATATATATATATATATATAAATTAAATAAAAACATTATTTACAACACTGGCTTTGATACATTTTTTTAACCCAATATATTTTTGCATTATTTTACAATAGCAGTCACATAGAGCCAAATTATTAGGTCAGAAAATCTTTTCCCGCCATTTCTCAGGTGAAAATGAGAAAATTCAAAACTACAAGCTAAATGGAATTTCGCATTTGGTATTTGTGCGGACGCTCGTAAATTATAAAGGAACGTCGGTTTCACTTCCCGGTACGGACGTACAGCTCTGAGGTACGGTGGGCTAGTAATTTGGGACCTAGACGCGGTGCATGATTGTATCCCGTACAATCCACTTAGAAAGTAGAAAACTACTAGCTCTAGACACATCACAATTGGTACGAACCAAATCCACATTTATACTATTAAATGATGGAAATATCCAGCAATCAAGAAACTTCCTATTGCTCAAGGATCACCATTTTTGAGAAAGAAAATATATAGCTGACACATAGGACCCACATAGATCAAGTCCGTCGTATTCCGAAGACACTGAGGCACCCTCTTGTCCCGTCCACTCGGACAAATTCATATCTCCTGAAGTATCTCAAATTTGAGTATGGGTCTGGACCGTTTGATCTGCTCTTACACGAATATTAATGCAACGTTCTTACGGTCGGATTATCACGAACTATGATCGGATGGTTTGAAATTAAAACTCAAAAGTTGAGTTACTTTAGGGGATACAAACCCCGGAGGCCCGGACCGAAGCGCCATTTATAAAAGGGGAAAACCGCATTTAGAATTCGAGCTCCGGAAATTGCTATTAAAGATTTGACAGAGAGCACGACCTCACTGGCCATGGCTTCTGGTCGCTCTTCGTGTAGATATCCTCTACGAGGTAGGAATAACGAGGGGTTCGGAAAGGCTGTTGTGGTTAGTGACAACGATCGAAGGGAAGGTTTGAGAACTACATCCCTCGATTATGATCATCTCATTCTGTTTTTTTCAAATTGTATTTAGTACTTAAAAAAGGCGTACAATTTTTCGCTCATTTCTCAAGATTTTTTGTTGGGTTTTGTTATAAGTTCTCATATTTGTTAGAACTTTTTTTTGGTGGGTTTTGTAATTTCTCTAGAGTGCAAGAAATTTAGATAAGAATATGTAAGATGAACAAAACATCTAGTCTTGTTTTAAAAAAGTTCTTGCTAAATATCAAAGTTGAAGCAAACATTTGGTTGGGCTTTTAAAAATATTTTGTGATTACAAGAAAAACGTGTTCGCAGGTGGGAATAGGATAATTCCTTGTAGAAAGTCGCAGCGTCTTCAGAAGAAATTGAAGACAGAAAAAGAATCGCTAAATCTTATTGTGAGTTACTGGGCTGTCAGCAAGAATGTACAGTTTTTGTAACTTTTTGGCCACACAGTAAAATTCTTCTCTATGATTGACAGGAACATCAGGATGAAGGGGAGGCTAGTGTAAATGAAGTCTCAGAAAGTGAAACCATGGATTACGGTGAGTTTATAGAATAAAAAAGAGATGTTACTCTTAAGTTTCTTTAGTGGATTTAGTATTTTCTGAAATGTTTGGGAACATAAAGTAAAAAAAAAAAACATTGACATTGCAGTTTTCGTGATGTTCTAGGCTTTGTTATGTAGTCCACAGTATCTAAATCCTCAATGTAGTTCATTTCAATTTTGACATTTTTTTTTTTTAGTTTATTAATAACGTTCATGTTTGCATGACTAATATAGTAAATTTGGACTACAATGTTAGACCAAGAGTCTAACAATGAATTAAAGCTAAATATGGGGTTATTAAAGCAATAGACATCTTTATAGATGCAGAGGAGTTGATTCCTTGCAGAAGGTCAAAGCGTCTTCAGAAGATACCAAAATTAGAAAAAGCATCAGAGAGTTTTACTGTAAGATACTAGGCTAAACTGTAAAAAGCTACAATTTTAATTTGGTAAAATTTTGTCTGCAAAGTTGATTATATCTTTCTGTCACAGGAAGAAGATGATGAAGGGAGTGAAGGTGAAATCTCAAAGAACTTTTCTCTTAGATATAGTGAGCTTACAAGATAAAAAAGATTTTTTCTTAAATCTCAAAGAACTCTTCTCTTAAATTTGTTGAACCTCATGTGCTTTGATTGTGGGTTTAGTATTTTCCTAAAACTATGTTGGAACAAAAGGTAATATCTATTACTTGCATATTTTCTTGAATATCCTAAAACTATTAGAGATACAGGGAAAATAAAAGCGACTTCCTAATGTTGTTTCTTTGTTATTTTTGAGCCTCATGTGGTTTCATTGTGAATTTGTCTTTTTCTAAAACTACTTTTTAACAGAAAGGGATACCAGTTTCTTTGCATACTTTACACTGTCTATTTTGACTTCCCAAACAAAGGTCATTACATTTCACATCCTCAAAACATGTCATTTATATGGCCTTTTTCATGGGTTGAAGATAAACATATGCATTGTTTCACATAAAAGTAGTGTTACTGTGATTAGTCCCTGTATTGAAGTAGAAGGAAATTCTTTTGTCCAGGTGAGCTTAAGATGTCTTTTCGTAGGAGGTCAAAGCGCCTTCAGGAAAAAAATAAGGCAGACGAAGAACTGCAGAATTCTTCTGTAAGATATCAGACTAAGCTTTACGATACAAAGTCACATAATTTTATAAAATTGAGGTGAAGTTGTTTGCCTTTGACAGGAAAATGGCGGGGATTTGGATGATCCAAGTTTTGTTGAATCATTGTCGACTGTTTTAATCTCTTCTGATGAAGCATCATCAGAGTATGATGCCAATGATGAGATGAGCATCTCTGATGGGCCCACTTGTAATATTTGCCAGGTTTAGCTCTGTTCCTTCTCTTATAATTCATTTTGTTATGTTAACATCTGGTTCAACAGGGTCTCAGTTCTGTACGTCATAAAAGGTTCATCTCTTTCCTCTCTCTTTTGAAAATTTCAGAGTGGAGTTGCTGGTAATTTTCTCATGCAATGTAAGATTTCAAGATGCTTACGGTCTTACCACATCTTCTGCCTGGATCCCCCATTGAATTTGATTCAAGAAGACTGGACTTGTCCATTTTGCAGAGGAGATAGTAACGAGGGAGATAAAGAAATTTCTTCTAGAAAGATCCAGAGCATAATTGGCCATAGAAGGATTGATTTGCAAGATCCTAAATGTGCTTCTCAGATGCAATTTCTCGTCAAATGGGATTCTCTTTCTCATCACCATGATTCTTGGGTATTATGACTTTTGTTTATTTTCCTGTGACCCCAGTAAAGTACTCTTTGCCATTTTTCTTTTTTTTTTTTTTTTTTTGGGAAAAAGTTGGGGAAATCTCCAAAGAGTCTTACATAGCGGTACCAATACAGAACATTACATGTTCCTTTCATCCAGTCTATACAAACCACAACCAAACAAACATTGAGCACTAAAGACTACACATGAAAACATTCAATTCATCTAAAACATGAAAAGTGAACTACTAAAGATAACAGAAACAGCTATATTGCCAAGACTCCTCCAGCATTTCGAGACCAAATATTCTTTGGTCTTTTTAATTTGGAAATTCATATTACTTTTTGTTCTGCAGGTTCCAATGGATTGGTTTTGTATTTTTGATCGATTACGCCTGTGTAGTTATCAAAAGAAATATTTGTGAGTCTCTTTTTTTTTCATTCGAGTTATTCTACTGCATTGTATTGTATTTCCAAGGTACTTGTATTTTGATCAATAAACAATACAAACAAAACACGCATAAACAATGAGCCTTGTTTATGAAACTGGTTGGTTACAAGTAAGAAAACTTTAATTTTTTTTCTCAATTTGAAACTTTCTGCAGTTTGACAAAAGAGGATATGGCAAAATCATCAGACCTTAGGCAACCTGAGTGGTTACAAATTGACCGTGCCATTGCTTGCAGCAGTAGAGTTGAGCCTGCTAACCCCTGTGATATCTCAAGCCAACTTCTCACAGATGAAAACCCATCAGATTTCAAATTTCTTGTGAAATGGAAAGGTCTTGATTATTGTGACACCACATGGGAGTCTGAGATGACAGAGGAGTTGAGGGGTGCTATTACTAAACTGGTGGAGAGGCACCACAAAGCATTGGAAATAGATTTAGACAAAGAGCAGGGGCTGAACAGTAAAAGCATTGCCGAGTCATATAAGGGGGTTCTTTATGATTATCAGATTCAGGGTGTTCAATGGATACTTGACAACTTTCAAGCCAGGAGAAATGTTATACTTGCTGGTAAGTTATCATTGATGAAAATACTCTTTTAACTTTGTAAAATATTTACAGAGGTGATCTTATCTCTTAAGTATTGTTGTGCAAGGAATTAATAAGGATTGCATGGAGATGCACAGTTGTATGAAGAAGATTAGATTTTAACTAAATGACTTTCTACTAACTGGCATTTTTTAAATCTTTTTGATATCAAAATATTGCAGATGAAATGGGTTTGGGAAAAACTGTACAGGTGGTTTGCTTTCTTAAAAGTATATTACAAGATGGACTCAACACTGGTCCTGCATTAGTTGTGGCCCCGAAAAGTATACTATTGCAGTGGGAGAAGGTACATGAGGAGTTCTTATTTCTTTCTTTAAACTATCATCTGTACAGTTTTCTTTGAATTTTGAGTAAAAATTGTAAATACTTGAACAATGTTGACATCTGCATGTTTACACTTGTTACAAATAGGAATTTGGTCGCTGGGCTGAGAGCATGAATGTGGTGGTGTATCACGGTGATAAAAAATCAAGAAAATGCATCCAGGCCCATGAATTTTATTCTTTTGCAAAGCAGCCATTGTTTGATGTTTTGGTTACAAGTTATGAAATGGTGCAACTGGATGCCTCCATTCTGAGAAAGTTCAAATGGTCTTCTATTGTCAGTAAGTATGAGAGAATAAAGTACCAAAAATTTACTTTCTTATTCTGCAAGTCTCTTTATTTAGTACTACCGCATAATCTTCAATTTTCAGTTGATGAGGCACACAAGTTAAAAAATCTTTACTGTCAGCTCTTTGGCCGCCTACAACAGTATACCTCGAAATTTAGGCTGCTTCTCACAGTAAGTCATAGTTTTAAGTCAAGGTCATTTGACAATGTTTCCTTTGCATGTAAATTTGCTCACTAGATCGTTTTGCACAATCTCCTCTTGGCATCTAAATTTTCTCATTGTGATAAGTAACACTTTTATTAGGATTGTACAAATGCCATGTTTCATGCCTACACTTTTGACATCCTTAATATAAAAATGTTCTAATATTCATACAACAAAATAGTGATTAGACATTTTTGATGTTTGTTTCGCTGTGTGCATGTAAATATTGGAATTTTTTTGTTTCATGTGAATGGATCTAAGCATGAAAAAAGCGACATTTAGGAGTTGACTACAGAAACATACAAACCTCTTGATACCTGTGAATAATATGATCTAAATCCTATAACATCCTCGTGCGGGAGAAAGTGATGGAGATTACATATAACAGTTTCATTTTTTTATGTGAGTTCTAGATTTTTTGACAATATATTTCAAAAAAGAGGTATATGAATTCACAGTAAATAGAGGCATTTGGATCCTCTACTTGTATGAGTGTAGTGATTAAAATTTCTAGACCAAATGCACTTTCTTTAGCCTATGGAAATTATTAACACAAGGGAAAGCACAAGTTAAACCAAATTGAACATATCACTGGTCTATATTTTGACAATTCTTTTCTGCATGCACAAATGTTAAAAACAAATAAATCTGCCAATATTTTATTTCAGGGGACACCTTTGCAAAATTCACTGCTTGAGTTGTTTGCACTGCTTCATTTTATTGATCCAATTGAGTTCCCTGACCCAGAATCTGAATCCAGATCCTTTCGCGGGTTACAAGAAGCTAAAATCTCTCAAATTCACGACCTTTTGAAACCCAGGTCTGTCCCTCTTTTTCTAACTTATTTGCTCAAATATTCGAATCAATGTTATACCTTGTTATTTGTTTAAATTTTTAGATTTTTGGCTGTTACTTTAGTCTTTTTAGATAGTCAATGTCGGCTTTCATAACTGAAAAACATTACAATTCTCTTGGTATCTATTTGATGATTTACTCAACAGCTACCATCTATAGAAATTGTAATTTCCTTGTCTTTTGCCTTTTACTATAGAATGTTGAGAAGGTTGAAATCAAATGTACTAAGGGATAAACTTCCAATTAAAAAGTGGGTGGAGGTTCCATGTGCACTTACAGAGTCCCAACGGGAGCTCTATATTGATCTTATGGAGAAGAATTATGCAAAAATCCACCAGAACATACCAAGTGGTTGGTTTAAAATTTCAACTTGTAAAATAATTAATTTCAGGTTCTTTGAATTGTTGCTTCCCTTCAATTCATATTACTACTGATAAATTGCTTCCTTTTTTTTCCCTTACCAGGTAAAAAGATCGCTTTAAATTGGTTGCTGATGTCATTGAAGAAATGTTGTAATCATCCTGTAATGTTTACACCCCATTAATTACTCTATTTAATTATAATGACAACATAATTGACTTTCTTTTGTGCCTTTCTCAGTACATGTTTCCGGGGCAGGAAGAAAGCCAATCTTTAGGCAAGTTGGCCTTTTCATCCCTTGTTGCTGCTTCAGGGAAGCTCCAGTTGTTAGAAAAGGCAAACTTATAATACCTTCTCCATTTTTTTAATGAGTTAGATTGTATTTTGGGGTGGTACAATTAACTCATTTCTTTTCTGTTCAGCTATTACCGAAGTTTAAGGAGAGGGGTAACAGGGTGTTAATATTCTCTCAAATGACACAAATGCTTGATATACTCGAAGATTTTCTCTCTTTTCTTGGCCTCTCTTTTTTTAGGTAATTTCCAATGAAATGGAATAGACCACAAAGCTATTTATCAATTTGTTCTTTTTATTATTCTGATCTATACATGCTTTTGAGCAGGATTGATGGACAAACTAGCCTATCTACGAGACAGCAAAATGTGAAGGAATATAATAATCCAGAGAGTGACACATTTATATTTCTCATGTCAACTCGTGCTGGCGGCATAGGCATTGACCTGGTATCATATTTTTAATCTCTCTATAATAAAGGACAATAAAAGAAAAAGGTAACAATTTGTATAACAGGCTGATGAAGTGGCTAAAAATAAAGTATCTTACTCAAAGAAAATGTATTGAACAATCTGCACTTAGTTTCCCAAGAAATAAGCTAAAAGCAATTGATTACCTCTAATGCAACATGTTCGATGCTATGTCTTCTATATCATATTACTTTTGTTGTTATGACTTTGTAAACTGTTTCATTTTACAGCCTGGAGCTGATAGGGTTATCATATACGGTATGTAATTTCTCTACTTCTGAAGTTCTCAACACATTTCTTTTCCATTTCACAGCCTTCAATTTATTGGTTGGTTTCATTTCAGACCCAGATTTCAACCCTTTTATGGACCTCCAAGCCCAGTCGCGGGCCCACCGGATTGGTCAGACCCGGCCTGTGGTAGTGTATCAGCTCATTACAAAGGGCACTGTTGAAGAAAAAATCCTTTTGAAATCCAAACAGAAGCTGGCCTTAGAAAACATTGTCATGAACCCGTCGAAAAAACCTAGCATGGATGATTTACACTCCGTGTTACTCCATGGGGCCCGTGCAATTTTAAACCGTAAGCAAATTCAGGCAACCTCGATACACTATGATGAAATAGCAATTGATAATTTACTCAAGCTGGATCCAGTACCTGGCGAGACTTGTGCTCCAGATGAGAATGGGTATCTTGGTAGCATAGAGAGTTTCAAGAATGGGCAGGGTGAGAACAATGAGGTAATTGTGAGCCCGAAGAAGGAAGAATGGAAGGAGATTCTTGGGCCAGTAAAGAAGGCGAGAGTCGAAATTGGGGATTTTGGGAGGGGTAAGAGGGTAAAAAGGGCAGTAAAGTATGTCTATGATGAGGCATCGGATAATGATGGGTCCTCTCCAGAGCATTCTGGAAGTGCTTTGTCAGATGATGATGTTGTTGTTGGGGATGAAAGTGATGATGGTGATGATGATGATGATGATGATGATGGTGATGATGCTAATGATAATTATGTTGCAGAAGTTTTGCAAGATGACAGTTGACAAATTTGGGAACTTACTGTTGTTTTCTTTTTTGTTAATTTTGGTTAGTAGTTTCTCTGACAATTTTGATATTTCTGCTATTATGTGGCCACCATTGTCAGAGGAAATTGCTGTTTTTGTAAAGATGAATTTAGTAGAACTCAGTGGGAAGTTATTAAATACCAGGTAATTATCCAAGTGAATGATTCTCTTTGTTGGTTTTTGTGTGGCTGTTTAAATGATTTGGATGCTTATAAATTTTGGATTCATAAAACAAATGCCTGTCAGACTAAATGAGGTATTCTAGAGTCTTTCCTTGGCTTGCAAGGTACACGGGAACAAGGAGATGGCCGAGGCGTGAGAGCAATGCATGACATGAATGCATTTTCATTGAAAATGATGTGGAGCTTGTGATAAACTGTTCCAAATGATCTTAGCCTTTGCAAAAATGGGAGGTAGCAGAGCTGGTCAGGAGATGAAAAGCAAATGTGATGATAAAATTGGGGTTTGTAGTGTTTTTTTTTGGGGGTTTTGACGAACAGGTCAAATCTTTGAGGTATGGCTTGGATCCCAGAGGGCGTGGTAATGGGTTGATGGAAGGAGATTGATGTTTGATGATTTGTTCAAATGATTAAATTTAGTGAAGCAGAAGATGTGATTTAGCCAGTGCAATTGGTACATTTAATGAAAAAAAGACAGGTTTTAGTATGAAGATATTAGGAGATCACAAAGGTGAAAGGTGCTATCCTTTCGAGGTGTAGTAGCTTTCACATATATTAATAGATATTTCCAAATTCAAATATATGATAGACCTTTTTGTTAATTTGTACAAACAATAATGAGAATGTATTTCAATTTCAACAAAAAAAATGCTATTTTGGAGTGAACTATTAGGAATAACAAATTATATACTATTAACTTTGATAATAGAAGAGAGAAATAAATTTGTATTTCATTGATTTGCTTTGATACAGAGAGATCATTGTAAAGGCAACAGTTTTATACAAGAGTTGTAACATAATCGTAACTAACGCTAACTGTCTGTTTATTACAATTTATAAATCTAACTAACTATTGAAGGCCAAATCTAGTACATAAAAATCTCTATTGACTTGTGCAAAGTTTTGAGTTATAAACTGATAGATTTCTTTCTTTCTATAGCTACCTTGACATGAATTATACAAACAAGGAGCAAACCATATAGTTTTTATTTATTTTTTATTTATTTATTTTTATTTTTTATAATCAAAGCAAAATATTAGTTTAGTTGTTTTTAATGGAAACAATGGTATTATGTCATGCTTTAAAAGAAGCAATGAGGGACTAGTTGTTTTCATGTTATCTCTCAGAGGTCAATGGCATTTATACGTGTCACATGATGTGATTTTTACTACACAAGTAATAAATTCTAATTTACACTCAATTCGGTTGCAAGTGTACAACCTTGTCAAGTAGTACTTAGAGATCGTCTCCACAGGGATAAGTTGGAATATCAAAATCTAACCTAACAATTTAATTTAGTAAAAGAAAGTAAAAATGAATTTGTTTGTTCAAAGGTTGGTTTGATTGTGATTAAGTTGAATTAAACTAAAATTTTTAAAGCAAAATTAGATTTTTTTAATAAGTATGAGAAATTAGGGTTTCTTAGTGTTCCTATCCACTAGTGTTATGACTAATTGGTTTATTAAATTTGCTCTTTTAGTTATGAAGGCACAGTTGGGTGTTGTAGGTACAAAATGATATCTCTATATTAATACCATCTTTAAATTAGAATAAACGTCACCTCTCGGTACTTGGCTACCATAATCTAAAGTCATTAAGTTCTTACTGTCCCGATAAATCTAGAAAACCATCTTTCACCTCTCGGTACTTGGCACAATTTTCTAAATTATTAGGTAAAACCCGTATAAGACAAGCGTCACCTCTTGGTACTTAGCCTATCAAATACCCTATTCCTTATGGTTTGGACCTAATATTCAATTTCTCAATTTTAAATACCAAATTCTAGGGTTTCATGCAATTTCGATTAAGTCCTCACAATCAATTAAAATAAATAATAAATCACAACAAAGAACAAGAACATATAAAATAAAACCAACTAAATCATAACAAAAGTTTCAAGTACAGCCCTAATCAACCCTAGAAAAGCCCTTAGCCAGCCACGGCTAAGATACAAATCAAATCAAATGAATAAAAGAGTTCCAAAGGAAAGAAAATAATAAAACCGGTTGATCAATGATCTCTTCTTCCTTCTTCTCTCTCTTCTTGCTTTCCCTTGTTTTTTCTTAGAAATTCTGCCTAAAAAACGTCCTCAAACAGTTCTGCAACCTTCCTTTTATAACCTCCTCCAAAACCTAGAAATAACTCCCTAAAAATAGCAAATTCGGGCTCTGAACCGCCTTATTGCGGGCCACAATACATTCATTGCGGTCCGCAATCAATTTTTTTTTTTTAGAATAATATTGACTTATTGCAGACCGTAATGGGGTGGTTGCGGACCGCAATGAAAGTGCTATGCTGAGAAGTCATTGCGGGCCGCAATGGATGTTGGCAGTTGCTCCAATCTTCGTGCCAACTCACCCGTTTTGCTTTGTTAAGCTCCAAACACTTGATTACCTGTAGAACAAACATAACTAGGGCAGTAATTTAAACTTTTGGACATTTCTAACCTAATTAAACCTAATATAATCAAAACTTGGCTTAATTTACATAACAAACCCTAGGTTTCAATAGATACAATTTCAGCTTATCATCACACCCCAAATACAGGTATAACACGCGTATATTTATTAAGACATATACACAATGCAGTGGATTTTTTATATGCATTATCAGTAACACCATTTCATATTAACTACATCTCAATATTTCTTACAAAATTTATCTGATAAAATACAACAAACTATATTTTAGAAATGCCTCCCGCATCTTGTTAGTTTCAACAACCCCAAAACCCCATTTTTATGTGGTTAAGTTGTCAGATGCAAACTAGAATTGTCTCCCTGTATCCGTGTAATAAATCTAAAAATAACCCAAAGGGTAGGGGTGAGAAATAATAATAATGTTATCTCCCAGTACGAATTTGCCACAATCAGGCCACTGGACTTGCAATCAATCAATATCTAGAATTAAATTCTCACAACTTGACATTAACAGTTCAATTTATATATATAAATGAATGCATATGATCAATTACAATATTCAATTGGATCTCAATTAATAGAATTTCAAATGAAGCTCAACAGATAAATTTGACTTAAACTTAGATTATCAAGTATGGTAACACAAACAAATGATCCACCAACTTGTCACACAAGTGACCAAGCTAAACTCACACCTGCCAGTACTCGGTACCCTTTATTGACTCTCATCTGATGTGCTTAGGCTTATACCGTTAATTAAAGTCTAATTCATAGTGAGATAATATTTCGTATGCAATAAACTCAGAATCGGTAATTCTTAACACATTAAACAAACCTGTCATTTCGGTTCCAGACTGGATATGACATCAATCAGACGTCTCTTTATAATCACCCAAGTCATCGTCAGAATCACAATTAGAACTAGAATTAGATTCCCCCTCCCAACTAGTACTGGGATTAGCAAGGGCCGTTTCCCATATGCGCATAAGGATTATGTAATCAAAGTCTAATCTATAGCTCCTAGACTTTGTAGAGCTCAATAGATTTTCATAACCATAAACTTGTGGTGACTTAACCATAATTCAAAATGAAAGATTCATACAAACGGTAAACCATACAAAATGATAGGTCAACAATATCAACAAAATTAAGTTATAATTTGATTGAGCTATGCACATAATTCACACATCTCAATTAATGCAACAAACAATTGTTCAACATGATAAACAGATAATAAATTTAATTCTTAAAAAAAAAATATCAACCAAGTCCAATAATCGTGGACCTAATAATGTAGAGAAATAGAGCGATTAATTGTGAAATATGATTTGATCCGACAATTCATCAACTCTCGCTTTGCAGAATCTATGCATGCCTTGTAAGGATTGTCCTGAAATTCTATTTTGATTACAATCGACTGCTGCTAATCATCTCCAAGGAATGGATTTTGACTATCCATCAGTATTCAAAATTTTACAAGAGCTTCTTTCCATTTTCTCCATTTTCTCTCTCTCTCTCTCTTTTCTTTTCCTATCGAGAGAGAAACCAAACCCATTTAAGTGATTTTGGAAAATCGATTAGAGGATGGAGATGAATGCATGATAGCCGCGTCTCAAATGCCACGGCCACGGTGTTTCTTCTTTTTATTTTATTTTGAGTTTACATATTTTATAAAATAAACCCTCAAAGTTTCTTAATTTATAATTAAATACAAAATTGTTTGAAAACAAGGAACTTCAATAAACAATTCTTATAAATCAACTGTTAATTAAGTTTCTTGAATTGATAAGTAAATTTAATAAATATTATGCCGCGTTGGCATTTTCTAATATGTATTGGGAATAATATTTTCAAGTATTTTGATTATGATTGTATACAGTTGAATACATATTTTTATGCTACAGATATTCAAGATTTCTTTGGATTATTAAAATTTATTATGTTAAATGCTATGTATTTTCCTTTAAAATGTTCCTAAGATGTTTGTATATTTTTGTTACTTATAAAGAGTGAGTCTATGGTACTATGCATATCACAGGTTGGTCCGTGCTACGGCTCAATATTCGAGTTTTCAAAATCCTAATGGTCGATCCGAACCGTTCATCTTGTTCTCCATATTAATATGGAGACCAAATTTTACATTTTTTGAATTTTTTTTACTATTTTTTAGATATTTAGAAAATCACTTGATCTGAAAATTCTAGACCATCCAAAAACAGTAATATTCAATAAATCTAAAAAAATAGTAAATTTAAAAAAAAAATGTAAAATTTGGTCTCCAAACACATATTAATATGGAGAACTAGATGAACGGTTCGGATCGACCGTTAGGATTTTGAAAAGTCAAATATTGAGCCGTATTACGGGCCAAATTGTAATAAGCATAGTACCATAGACTCACTCACTTATAAATTTCATATTTGTATTTTACATAATGTAACAATATGATGCATGTATTATTATAATGATTGGAGTATATGTGATTTGTTTAGTTGTAATATTTAGATTAGATTCTTGTGGCAAGGACTATGACAGCAATGCCTATATAGATGTGCCCCAATTGTACAACATAACACGCAAGGACTATGACAGCAATGCCTATAGATGTGCCCCAATTGTACAACCTAATTAACACTTGCATTTTTGTTTTCTTGGATTGTACTTTATAAATTGCTGGCTAATTGGTTCCACCCAGTTGGGCATTAAGCTTCTAGCGGAAATAAACTGAAAATATAATTTCCTGTTGGTAAACTGGTACCTTACTAGCTTGTTACCACTTACCGTAGCGTGTTACTATATCAACAGATGCATATGACCTGACTGGTATGTACAGAGTCTATAATTGCAAATGAAAATAATTTTTATTTTATATAAAAATATAGCTTAACGGATAGAAATACTCTCCAACCATCTGGTACTTAGATATCTCAAGTTAAGCTCATCAGATATGAAACTGTACAATAAAATTGAATAATTAATAAATTATGTAGGAAAAGTATATCGCATATTTTGCCTTAAAATGGTACTCCAAGAAATGTATATGCTGCAGAGGACTGCTCAAAGAAATGTTTATGCAGAGTTTTTTCTGTTGTGGTTACTCTAAGAAGGGAATATCTGAAGAGGATCAAACGCTATTTGATCAAATGCAGGTACAAAATTTTGTACATTGGAACACACACACAGCCAATTATCCCAAATAGATTACTGTGAAAGGGCATTAAATGCACTTAAAGAGATTAGACAAATTTCGCTTGATCCAATTGAATATATAACATTATTTAAGTTTTCTTAGCCAGTGTGCAAATGGTCTTTTATAATATAAATTTACCTCATTTTCTAATCCATACAACCTTAAAGCTCAGATGATGAAATCAGACAGATAATTTGTAAAGATAAAAAAAAAAATTGGTAAAAGGTGAAGAAATCATGAACCTTTTCTTATCCTTGGTCAAAGTTGCACAGTAATATGAGAATCAATATCACTACCATCTAATATGGTCTCTATTTGAGATGTCATGAGTTCGGAATCCAGATGGTGAAAATAATTTGTTATAATAATAAGGATATTAAATAGTTGAATGGCTTGATCTCCAACTTTACTCAAAAAAAAAATTATCACTAGATTTAATAAAAAAAAACTTAATTTCATAATGTCCCTAATTATACAGACCATGATATCCATAAATAATAACACTCCTTTTTTGGCCACCACTAACCTTTGTAGATTCCTTTTTCATATATGCATCATTATAAATAGATCCCAGTAATCTTGAAGCTATTTCTAAACAGTACATCTACTAATTGTAATGAAAAAAGGTAGGCACTTTCAATGAGTTCATTTTAACTTTAACAATAGGTTCCATTGAACACATCATTCTTACCCCTAACAAAGCATGATTACATTACATCATCACAAGTCTTTCATACTCATACCTTTCTCCCTCTCTGTTTCTCTTCAATAGAGGAGGGATAGTTTGTGTTATTTTTTTAATCAGTGAGACTAATTATGGTCACATGGGTGTTTGAGGTACAGTAGACATTTCCTATTTTCCAGAGATATCACTGAAATTTGAGGTTTTTTTTATATAAGGCACATAATTATATGTTTAAAGATTTTCCTTCTACTTGCTTGTGTTGGTTTTCATAGGCCCAGGAGAATGTAGTAGAGAAGGGTTACTGGTAATGAGACAAGCATGCCAAATATCACCCTACAAAAAAAAAAAAGAGAATCTTAAAAAGAATTAAAAGACTAATAATTGTACTATAGATGCTTGGTCTAAAATAGAAGCCTGAATAGTAGAGTTAATTTGTTTAGGCAAGACAGAAATTAATGGGTTCAATTCTTTAGGAATTATTAAAACTCTAGCTGACTATTTCAGCTTACTTTGGTCACACCTAGGCCTAGTCTCCGATCGCGAACAGACCTTTATTTAGTTATAATAATGTGTTTTACACACAATAGAGACGTGTGTTTTGGGACTAAAGCTTTATTTCATGTTAGAATAATCAAGTGTGGCATATTCCAGACCATGATATGATGGTGGCGAGCATGATAATTTATTTCCTTGTCAATGTTGTTATTATTGTTGATGATGATATTGTAATTATTGTTATTTTTGTTGTTGTTATTACTACTATTAATTGCTATTCTAGTAGCCGTACGTAACATTTATATTATTACTGGTATAATCGTTGCACTATTATTCTAGTAGTCATTGCGAGTATTAGTACTACTATCCTAAGAGAAATAAATGTAGTATAGTATGACAAAATCTAAATGGTTATCTCAAGTAAAAATCTATCAATATTTTACTTTTTAATCAGTCTGATTTAAAAAAAATATCGCAATAATGATTCGACATTGTTAACTAATTATAATATAAAGATCAATAAGATTTCATTGTGCTATATTTTCTTAAGAACTGTTTTAATATATATTGTTCAATGGGATCAGAAATAATTACCCAGTGCTAAGTATATCAGGATGGAGACCATATTCCCTTGCAAATACAAATGGCACTATCCCTTGGGGCAGAGCTGCCTAGGAAAAGGAAGAAAAATTTAAGATGTCAACTAATTAGTTTTAAGAAAAAAAAATTAAACCCGGCCGTGACCATGTAATTAATTGAAGTACAGATCTAAATAAACAACATGCCGGTGTGTGCTCTCAACTATATTGCTATATATGGATTAATAAGTATCACACCGGTACTGGAACAGATAGATATATACCAAAAAGGCAAAAACCCAAAACTGTAGTAATTAATTAATTTGAACAATAAGTTTTACTATGAATTAAGCACCACTAATTTAATCCAAGTACCTGAACAATGGCGGTGTATAGCTTCACACCCCTCAGTCCAACGGCTACAGATGCACCTGTCATGATAAGGGGCCCACCTAGGAATTTAATAGCCATAGTCATCACTGCCATCTTGGTCCCACATGCAATTATCCTTGGCTGAAGCCCCATGAACAAACCTACATGTTGGTCAAAGTTACATGCAGTCACTGTTTGCACATAAAAAGGAACTCCAGGAAAAAAGAAACCCTATCAGGTTCAATTCCCTTTTTCTTTTCTGTTAGATAATATATGAATATTGTACAAGTCCCATCACAGTGCTGCAATCCAAAATACCAGGTAAGGTACTTGGATTCTGTAATGGTGGATTATAACTAATTTCTCAGGCTTAATAAAGACTTGTACGTATTTTTCCCTAAATAAATACCAATAATAATTAACCCTTTTTTAGGAATGCTAATGCTAGGCAATTCTAATCCTTGATATGAGCCATGTTCGAATGGTTCACCTAGCTAGCAAAATTTTCAAGGAAATTAATAGAATGTAAACCTAAGCTAAACATAGCCATTCCGAGTCCAGCATCTGCTATAATTTTTACTGAATTCTTCACTATATCAGGCATACTTATCTCCCACCTGGCAAAAAATGCAATCATGAATAAGCTAATTAGAAATTAATATGATAAATATAGGCATGCTGTGAATGTATAAGTGTATAACTTAAGTACACTTTTATGCACATGCTAAAAATATAGGCATGCTGTATCCGGTGGGTTCAATTTTTGATAATTTTCTATACTTAGTTTTGTGTACTTTAGTGCTGGTACTGGTTGAAGGTAAAATGCACCTTACTGCAACCTTAAAGGCATTCTATAATATAGATAGAAAGAAAATTGTGGATGATAAGTTAATAACCTGAATGATATTAATGACCAAAGAAGACCAATTATGCTAGAATAAGTATTAGGGTTTCGAGAGAGCTTTCGACCAACTACTACGAGTATTAGTCTTAACATGACAAGTGCATGAGGCATCTCTTGCACATCGCTCTCTTCCTTGTTCTCTTCTTCATAGTCTTTATCCTTTAAAAACCTCGACGTGCTTCTGAAACTGAAGTCTTTATCCCCTAAAATTATCAATTGGAGAAACAATTACTAAGTGCCATGCTCATCCTTATCTATTGTATTTATTTAACTACAGAAAACAAATAAGTATCAGCTTGGCTCTTATTGGAATATTTTTTTAATTATTTATGTATTTTTTAGTGAAATAAAGATCTTTGAAATTTTTTGCAGATATTGATGCAGATATAATTATAAGTTGAAAATTTACAATGCGGAAAAATTTTGGTAAGGAAGGGATGTTAACGTTGCAATTACTTAATTTGTGCATGCAAATTTTTTTTAAATAATTATAGGCGTAGAGGACTTTGGTGGTAAGACAAAAGCAACTTCCCTGGAGATTCTCTGTTAATTACATTGTCTCTAGATGTGGTCTTTCTAGGTATCTCCTGTTAAAGTCTAAGCCCAACTAGCAAGCACCAGCAACAGCAATAATCCCAGTATTTGGTGCAAAGCACCAGATATGGGTCTTGCATTTGTTTTTAAGCAAGCTGGTATACTGTAAGGATACTTTGTGGCAAATCCATGCAAAATTGCTAGTCGACTAACTGGATTGGGAAGTGTTGACAATAATGAAACTTTTTTCTAAGATAAAACTTGCGGATATCTTATTAATCTTATAACTCAGTAGTATTGTCTTTTAAGTGTTATATATGCAATTTGAGTATCATTTAATATTTTGCTAGAAGTTGAATATTATAATTAATTTCAAATTGTTTGATCATAGACACAAAAGTTACGTCAAAGTTTAGTATTTTTTTTATGTATGTGATATACATATGTACATATATTAGAGATCACATTTCAAATATCATTTTCAAACTTAAAATTATTTCCATATAATTAGTTTTATAATTGTCAAGTTAATTCATCACAATGATCCCAAGCTAGTTATGTCGGGTCAAGCCTATTTTCTTGATTCCTTATAAATATCATTTTTTGGATACAATCATTATCTTATTATGCATTGATCTGGTTGGGATAAATTAATAACAGATCCTTAATTTCGTTGTTGTAAGAATAAGCAATGAATTGACACAAAATAAAATATTCTACTGTAGTGAGTCTCAAGGAATCAAAATTTAATTAGCAAGAAAGAAAGATCCATCTTGTTAATCACACAATTTGTAATATGGAGGGAACGCTGCAGTAGAACTTTTAGAGAAGAATACTGCAATTTACTGCAACTAGCCAAACAAGTGGAAGCATAAGGGAGATATAGTTCATTAATAGGAGCTCAACAAGAATGAATTAGCTTATTTTACTTACTGTGTGTACTTAAATTTTGTTTTTTTTAAATTTATTTTCTATTTTATTATTTTTTCTTTAGTTTCTTTTCATTCGCTTTATGCTCAAATGTTTTGAGTAGAATTGCTTTTCTTATTTAGTTACATATCTTTTGTAACTTCAAAATGATTAATTAAACAAGGCCAGACCCTTTTTTCTTTGTCAAAAAAAAAAAAAAAATCCTAGTTTGTGTTTGATTATATTGATGCAAAATATATATCAATTTGATTAACAGTTACTTTTTTTCTTTCACATCAACTTTGTTAATAAAAATTTTAGGTCACTCTATTTGAAATTATGTCAAGAATATAAACTACTCTAGTTTTGAAAGCACATTATCACTATATTTTACCATGAGTGAGTCTATGGTACTATGCATATTACGATTTGGCATCATGCTATAGCTCTATATTCGAGTTTTCAAATCCTAACGGTTGATCCGAACCGTTCATCTTGTTCTCCATATTAATATGTGTTTGGAGACCAAATTTTACATTTTTTGAAAATTTTTTACTATTTTTTTAGATTTATTGAAAATCACTGTTTTTGGATGGTCCAGAATTTTCAGATCAAGTGATTTTCTAAATATCTAAAAATAATTTAAAAAATGTAAAATTTGGTCTCCAAACACATATTAATATGAAGAATAAGATGAACGGTTCGGATCGACTGTTAGGATTAGAAAATTCGAATATAGAGCCGTAGCACAGTAACAACCCGTGATATGGATAGTACCATAGACTCACTCTTTTACCATTTTAATTAAAATTCAAAAGTATCACTTTCTAGCCCAGTACTGACACCTAATTAGGTGTCATCGTAGAATTAAAAGACAACCAACTGAACAAGTAATTTTCAAAATGAGAGATATTGTTAATTGTAGCCCATGAAATTTTTTTCTCTTGTCCAGTGCAAAATTCATGCCTTTTCACTTTAAAATTTGTACAGGATTTATCTTTTTAAGGGAAAACAATGAATTCTCCTATACTAGACAAAATTAATGTTACAGAAACAATCCCTGCAAAAGAACCCTGTTCTGGCCCCTGTATGGCTACAAAAAGATTAAAGAAATAAAAACAAAGAGAACAACACTAGTGTACTTACCTCCAACATCCTTGCCACCTTGTCCCTCTCTATCCCTCTCACAGTTCTCCCATACAACTTTAACTCCGGCTGCAACTGCCGGAGATGGTGGTCCCACCAGCACCATCTGACTAACGCCATCCGATCGGTCCCACTTTGCCCCACCAACGTCTCCCTCGGTGAAATTTGATGCCCGCGGTGTAGGCTGTATAGAATATATCTCCGCCCCGGAAATATTTGATATCCGTGGCGTCATCCCTTTCGAAGTTATATCATATAATTAGAAAACTTCTTAATTTATATTCATATATGACTCTAGGTATGGCGTATGTACATACCGTGGGACGATGATGTCAACACTGAACTACATGCTGATGTGGAGGTTGACTTCCGGATACGCACATGCACCCGGCCATTCGGGTCGGTTTCAGATTCGGCATAGATTGGGTTGCACCCATCTAGCGAGATGATGTCGCTATCAACATGGATGGTTGTGATTTGTGCTGCAGTGGCTCCTGGGAATTGTTCGCGGATTAGTAATGTGGCCGCCCGGTACTCGAATAGAAAAAGTAGCAGTGTGTACCTACATTATTCAAATTTGAATATAAACTATTATGAAAAAAGAAATTCAACATACTTATATGTCAAAGAAGTTTCATGCTAAGTGCCCTCTATACTTGGAACATATATGTATCCTTAGCAAAATTATGATTTTAATTAGTTTTGAGATATCAGCCGAATGATGGTGCCAATTATAAATCAATGAGTTCAAAAGGCTATGTATTTACCAGACAATGCATTGGAGAACAACCAGTTGAACCATGAGCCCCTCAGTGAACTCTCCATACATGGCATGAATAAGAGGTATACCCATAACAAGTGTATTAGGCAATGTAGCAACAGAAAATATAGTAATCACCCAATCAAGTCTGGTATTACCATATCTCTGAAGAAATGACCCAAATACTGATAACATAAAAAGGACTAGAATTTTTGATAATGTGTCGGCGAGTATGAATCGGAAGTCCATGCGAAACGGGTCATTCTGAGAGATGAAGTGGAAGGAAAGAACTGGCACAGCAAAAGCAGAGACAAACCGGCTGATACCGGTACATTGTACCAGTGTGAAGAGTTTCCATTTCTTGACAGAAAAGTAGGCGGCTAGCATGGCAAAATAAAGAGGAGTGGTGGCACATAATACTGTGTATAGGTCTTGAAGGGTGATCATATTTTTTCTTTTTTGTGTGTTGGCGAGTTTGAATTTGGCCTACTTTTATGTTTTGGTATTTGGGGAGGTTTACATGTATATAGGCTAGTTTGAGTGAGGCTGGCGTCTAACCAACTATGGCACTGTAACATGTAACAATTTATGGTGCGGATTGTATATATGCCTATGCAATGACGGATCTAGAGAGCTCGCTCAGGGTAGACACTTGTCTACTAAATCTAGTGGTAAATTAAACTTATGCCTACTCTTAGATGGACTTATGTCTACTCTTGAATCGCATATCGTGTCGTGATAAAGTCAAATTTTTACGTGTCATGCCGTGATGTGATCAAATTTGAAAGGATGACCACAGTACGTTAGTTACGTTTTGACCATACATGACCGGTTTGTCACATTTGGTTATATTTAACTATTATTTTCTTTCATAATGTGTTAGTTCATTCATCCTTATTTGAGCAAGATTTAATAATCCTAATTACACGTGACTCATGTGACCACATGACATACCGCAATTAAATCTTTCGCATGACATGTCGTGCATTCCAAACTTTCAAAATATGGTCACGTCATGAGATAATATGTGAGTCACAACACGTGATCGGCACACACGTCATGCTATGAAGGAAACGTATCGTGACGTATCCAGTCACGCTATGACTTTTTAAAATTCCTATCTGCTACTCCACTCTTGTTTGCCAGTAAATAAAATTGTACAATTGTCAATAGTTTGTGCTCATTTTTGATCGAAATCCTAAATCCGCCCCTGTACGTATGTGTGCGTGTCGTTTGAAGTAGCAGATAAAATACTTACCTTTACAACACCTTTGTATTGAAAATATTTAACATATCTGTACCCAAAAAAAAATTACACCCAATATTCTCATCTGTCTCCGAACTGAATTAATTGTTTGAGAAAATAATTTCAATATATTTTCGTAAAATCGGATCTAGCCTTTTTTTCGAAGCACACTGTCATGATTGTAACCTAAAATTTGTCTTTTTGCAGCTAAATTTTTCTCTCCCTTACATGTTTAGGGAAACGGTAGCCACAGGCCCACAGTCGGCTGGAATCATTGCTTCAAAGGACAAAGAACAAAGAACAATTGCTCCTCGGACTGAGAGTGACGTCAAGGACTAAATTTTAAGTTAGTTTATTTAAGATTTATTATTTAATTAATATTTAATGATTCTAATTATACATGACTCGTATGACTGCTGTGCTAAAATTTCATAAGATGATCACAGTATGGGATACCGGAGTCACGACATGTAATTGATACACGTGCCGTGCCATTTTTCTCATTCTACAAGTGCCCTTTGTAAGATTCATGCTAAATATAACTAGTAAGGATTCAACTCAAACGGTGTCGTACATATGAATTCGTACAAGGACTAAGTAGATAGAGGTGGAATATATAGTTTGCCTTGTTGATTTTTTTCTTTATTTTTGTTCTTTTAACTTAAATCATACCCTGTTAATTATGCGTAATTAATAATATTACAGTGTTGGTCTAGATAATTTTTTATTAATACAATTTTTTTACAGCTGGTGTGTAATTTTTCTTCGAGAAAATTATGATGTGTAAATTATTTCGATAAGACGAACACACTTTTTGCTGACTCAATGTGGTAGCAAAATCATATATTTTTTTTAAGTCATTGATAAAGTTAACTGATAACAAATTCAATATTCAATCTCTCTAACGAGGCAATAAAAGTTTCACAAATAATATCTGATTTGATGAAGTTTTTATATCTTATCAGACATGTTTATATTTATAACAAATGAGTTCTGAACTTCTGATAGATTTCTGGCTTTCTGCCTCCTCAAAGAAATAGAAATGGAATCTAATCTTTCGATTTAGTTTCTTGATTTTTGACATTAAGGCTGTGTTTCAGACGGAGGGATCACCACTAGAATATTCAATAATAGCAACGGGTCTAAGTGTTATTAGCAAGCATAGGAATCCCTCTTGCAATAGAAATAGAACTTTTGAATTTTGCTAATTAAATTAATATTGTTGCAACGGGAGTCGCTTGCAAATAATCACTCTTGCTAATGTCACATATTCCCTCTTGCAAATAATAAGACCCACCTCAAACACCCCAAACACCCCAAACACTCCAAACATGCCAGATATTATTTTTTATTAAAAGCCCGTTGCAATTAACAGTTCTATTGCACTTGCAAATGAGTCGTAGACGGGTCCCACACATTTGTTGCAAGGGCAACTGTTGCAAATAGTGTTTAGGATTGTGTTTATATTATTTTATTGTGAAGGCCTAAACTATTTGCAAGCGTCGCCGTTGCAAATGTTTTTGGTGTTGATTTTTATATTATTATATTATGAAAGACATTATATTTGCAAGGGACACCGTTGCAAATGTTTAACGATTTTTTTTAATATTATTCTATTATTAAAGTTAAGAATATTTGCAAGGGACACCGTTGCAATTTATTTTAGGTTTCATATTATATTAGTTTATTGTGAAGGGCTTAACTATTTGCAAGGGGCACCGTTGCTAATATTTTTTAAGTTTCAATTTATATTGTTTTATTGTAAAAGAAGGAAATTATTAGCAAGGGCCACCGTTGCAATTATTTGTGACACCCTTAAACAGAGAGACACACCTAAATTTGATATCTCCATTTGTGACACTAGAAATATTAATACAACCATCACATAAATTCGAAATATTAATACAACCACAATATAATACAATGTTATATTTCGAAATATTAATAACCAAAAAAACCTATTAATTAGCATATAAAGATTCTGGAATGAAAATAAAATAAAAGGGTGACATGTGAAGGGGTGGATTCATTGCTTGTAACATCCACAATCGTGCATGCATCGGATAAGGATAGCTGGTGATAATGTGAAGCGGTGGATTCATTGCTTGTAACATCCACAATCGTGCATGCATCGATGCGGAGGGAAGGAACGAAAAATTTTCTATGCAGAGGTGAGAACTCTCAAAATCTGGTTAGCCTAGACCAACTCGATCACCTGCTTCAGAAGAGGAGAATCGGAAAGGGAGCAAAGGAGAACGAGAGAGAGCACGCACTGTTCGAAGGGGAGATACAAGACAAATTGAATAAGATACTAAATATTATGAACATTTGAATCCTTCAAACTATTCAATTCATAATATTTAGTTTGAAGGATTCAAATGTTCTAATTTTTTATATCTCCATTATGATTTTACTTTTAAAACTTCAATAATTTATATGAGATAAAAAACTAGAGATCTACTCTATCAACTTTAATTTAATTATTTATAAAGGATTTCTTATTCAAATTTTGAACCCATGATCTTTCAGGGTTGTAAAAGATGATCACGTCGTCTAAATAATTGTTTATCTAGTCAGTGATAGTAACTGAACCGTCATGAACGGAGAATGCAAAAAGCTATTTGTGAATGAGAATGTCAAATCCGTTGATTAGTATAATTAATCGTCCGTTTTTCATGTAAAAAGCCATTTAGTTTGTTTAATCGGTCATTTATTGAATTATTTTATAGGCTATTTATTAGATCATGATCTTTTTAATTGGTCATTTCTAAAACTCTAGAAGAAAAAAAAAAGTTACCTTAAGCATCAAATCAGCTGATGTACAATACAAATTGACTGTTAAATTCTGATTATTCTGACGGGCGCATGCTATTATTTACAATTTACGTTAAAATTACATCCTATCTAAAATTCTAAATTGATTCATTGAACAACTATAAAAACCTTATGTTCTGAATTCCAAAAGCTTGAATATATATATAATTTTTTTTTTTTACTAAAAATTCGTAGACAATTTTATTGATTCAAAATGTTACAAGTAGATGTTACACAATATTAGGCAACGAGTGTTTTTTAAAACATTGAGTTGTAAAAACAAATAAAAAACACAGAGAAATATGTGCATTTTGTGAATACAAAATTGATAATCCTTGTTTGATTACAATTATAGAAGTCTAGTTATTGTTTTCTCTGTGCATTTATTTGTCTTGTTTCTTCTGATAGATTACACCAAAGCATAGTTGAGAAGATATTGAATTAAATCGAACTAAAAACTGAATTAAAAAAACTAAATTAACCGAACCAAACCGAAACAGCCATATCTAAGAGAAATATGCAGGAGAAGCTACTCAATCAAACCGAAAAGTAAAAAAAAAAACTTGAATATATGAGCACTAACATATCGGGTCCGGTGCGGGACCTACGTAGTTGACTAGACAGGTGATAAAGACGAGCGCATAGGCGTGCTGGGTAAGCGTGCCGCTGACCAGCATCTTCACCTTTTGACTTTAAAAATGTCTCTTATCTCGTCAAAAAAAGCCTCTCATTTATCTCCAGAGCATAACAACAGGAAATGTCTTGCTGAGTAAGAATCGTATTCCGCATTTTGCTAATAAGCTGGTAAAAATTGAGAAATATGACGAGTCATTTGAAATAGTTGTTCCCATATCGAATCAGCGGAATATTCATCGGATTAAGAAGGAAATTTTTCATATATAAAAATTATTAAAATCACATGCATGAAAAAAGTAAGAGTGTCTTGTTTTAAAATATATCTAATTCAATGAGTTCGATTCATATATACATCGGACTTAATAGTTTAGATTCATTGATATATTTTATTTTAAAAAAATAGACGTTAATAGAAAAATCTGGAATATAGATGATGTAGAAAATTGAATTCGTATCCTCTCCGGTATTAAAGAGGATGACCCTCACTTTACGGTTTGAGATTAAATCTCATCTGGGTTGGGATTCAGATCGCAACAGGGGATAGTATTTTTGGGCTTTGAGATTCGTGCCAAGTTAAAAAGAACGGTTCAGATTTAGTAATTGTAAGATTACCTTATCAGGTATTGGAGAGGATGTGAATTCATAGAAAATAAAGTTAGAAATGGATCATTCTCAATGATGAAAATCCAATTATGAATTAATTAAATGTGATAGTTACTGATTTTTCTTTTTTACCAAATTAAAAAAAAAAATTGAATCTTTATCATTGAAATCGATCCACTTAGAATCTGATAAAATGTGACACTTGCATTTATCATTTTCAACCGTTCAAAAGAAAAAAATATCAATAGATCTAAACTATTAAGTCTTATTCATGTATTTGATTAGACTCATTAAGTTAAATCTTTTTATATTAATTAGAAACGAGATACTCTTTTTATTTTACGTATGTATTTAATAATTTTTATAGATAAAAAAATTCCCGCTTAAGAATGTCCTTCGTACAGATTTTGATCGGACTGTGTGCGGATGTAAACAGAAGACCGTAGGCGAAGCCCGGGCCCCGGTGGATATGGACTCATAGAGAGAAGAGTTTTGGAGTCCTGTCGGTGTCCTATAGGCCATTGATAGCCCACAAGAGACTGTAACTATAGTACTGGACTTTGTTTTACTTGTGGAGACCATTTGTGTACTGTGCCTATCCCCGAGCTTACCAATGCGGCCCACTGATGGAGATTCCCCCCTTTAACGGTCGTATGTTTCCTTCTATTTCAATGTCCGCATTCTGAGGCTCTGAACTCGCTTTCATAGTGACAGCTCTGCGATTCTGATTTCTTGTTGAAAATGTTAAACGAATCGAATTGAACCGTTGAGACCACATGTTTTGATGTGCTATTGGGCGAATAAAGTCCGGATACTATTATTTGACATGTATTTTAAAAGTATTTGGATTCTAATTTCGATCCATATAATTGTTATTTTCAAATTAGAGCGGGTTCGGATATGTATACCGTATTTAATAGTAGACATTTCAAATTTAATGTTCCGGAATGGATACATGTTACAAGCATTTCAGGAATTCTTTATTCTCAAACATAATTATAATAACTTGAAACATCTCACATGATACATTATTATAATATAAATTTAAAATTTCTCCAAAATTAAAATTATATTATTATTGATATTCATAATAATACAATCTAACATAGTATATTACAAAATAAAAGTACGTAATAACTCTAATTAATTTGTACTCATGGTGTAGCAGAAAGGTATTGCAATTAGAGATTTAAGGTTTTAGACTTTTCATAAATAGCTTTTTGAATTAAAAAAAGAGATACAATTTTTAGAAAGTAAAATATTGTAGATGTGTATTAATTTAGTTTCTAATATATGATATGATATTATATAAATATTTGTTTCCTAAAAAATGTTACAAGTGGTTGTGTTCTATAGTTATGAATCTTTATTTTTATATTAATTAATTAAAATTGTATAAGTATTGTATTAGATATTTATACGGGTATCGGATCGGTTCGGTTGTGAGTCGGATAATTAAATCAAACTAATATCATATCCATTATAATAACGGTTCAGCTTAGAATTGAAATTGAATATTTAAATATTACTTTTGTAATTATATTCATAATTTAACTGGTTATATTTTTAAATCATATTTTACCTAAATTAATCAGATTTAAATCGATTCTGGTTGGAATCCAGTTCAGTTTCCGATCGAGAAACTAGATAATCGGATAAAGTAACACCTCTACTCGTATTGTTTCTGCCATCTGTCTCCTATCTAGTCTTCCTCTTCTTCCTCTTTTTTTTTATCTTTCTAAACCTTGATTATCTTCTATGTCTTATCATCTTATCATGCCTCACTTATAATACACATATTGTCAGCTCCGATCACACACATGCTCATACCAGCAAGTTGGACTCAAAAAGATTTTGGTTTAGTTCAAATCCACTGCTATTCTCTTTTCGTGAACAGTAATTCTGTTATCTTTGATTTTTTGAATCTAGCTGTTCAATTTTTTTGGGAACATATCACAAAGTAACTTTTTTTAGAACTTTCTTGTGCACACATCCTGAAACAATTCAACGATTGGATTTGAAAAAGCAGGAATAGAAGGTTACTGTTTATGCACGAGAATAATAGCATATTTAGATCCTTCTTTTATAAGACTGCTAGGTCCTGTTCAGTCGCGTAATTGTTGAACTGAATTTTTTTTCCCACGGGAATAATATTTTTCAGTTCAATTCCTGTGTCCATGCCCATTCCCAATTGAAGACCGAACAGGGCCTTAAATACAAATAAAATTTCACGTGTATCTTTCAAAAAACTAAAAATTGCACATTTTTCCTTTAAAATTCATGATATCATTTTCATTCTCTAAATTAAAAAAAAATCACAAATTTTTAAATTTTATTTCTTATCTATTTAAACTCATTTTAATTTATAGAGTTCTCAACTTATCTTTTATTAAAAATAGATAAAAATATAAAAAGTATTTCGTTTGTTCAAAAAATATGTTCAGTCTTTTAATTGATTGGTTATAAGAATAAGTTATTCATTTTTGTACTTGTGGTGCACACAAAAATGTATACTTGTCACAGTGTATGCATCACAAGTAGAGAAATAAACTATTTGTTCTAATATACTTATCAATTGAAAGACTGAATATTTTTCTTACAAATGCTACATTTTTTATTTTTTAATAAAGACAAAATGAGAACTTTATAAATTTAAATGAATTTTAAAAGAAAAAAATTAATTGAGTAAATCTAGGGTTTTTAAAATTTGGAAGGATGAATATGATATTATAATTTAAAAAAAGAAAGAATATTTAATTTTGAATTTTAAATAGTATAAATAAACATTCTTATTCAATAAAATCTTCTAAAGTGAGGCTATGGTGCCATGCATAGCGAGGGTTGATCAGTACAATAAGGGCCTGTTCAGCAGCCCAGTAGAGAATAAGAATAGGTATAAGAAATGAAAATTTTGAACTAGATTTTACTGTTCACGTGGGAAAAAAAATTCAGTCTGAGTGAATTTTTTTTTTCCACGTAAACAGTACTTTCGGGATTACTGCCGAACAAGGCCTGAATCAATATCTTTGTTTATAAAGTTAAATAATCAATCTGAGCCATTCAACACAATCTCTGTATGAAAATGTACTTATAGACTAAATTTCACATTAATTTAAATACTTTTACTATTTTTTTATATAGATAACAAATCACTGCTATTAAAAAATAGTTATTTTTTATATATGTAACCAATCCGCGCTAGGTGGATCAGACCGGTCCGTTTTGGGTTCAAGTCCGGATCGTCTAAACTAACTCAAATTTTGAGTTTAGATCCAGACAGTCGATTCAGAATTTGGGGCAATTCTTTCCAAGGTGGAAATGCACGAGGAATTCATATCCTCCGAGTTAAAATTAAAATTTTAGTCTAGATCTGATTTGAATCAATGCATATATCAATGGACCGGTCTGAATGCATTTGAATCAATGCACGTGGAATTCATATCCTCCGAGTTTAAATTAAAATTTTGAGTTTAGATCAGGACCGTCCAATTGAAATCCACACAAATATTAAAGGACCTTGTGCATTACCGATACGGGCCGGATTGGTCCGGATTCTAATCGGACGGTTTAGAGATAAACTCAAACGGTACGTTAATGCAGAGAATGTGGACCCCGCACTATAGTCTATATATAGAGAAGTTAAATGTATAGATGGCTCTTTTTTTACTTGATTTGAGCGTAGATTAAACCTAACGGGTTGAGAAATTGGGCTTTTGATTTAATTGTTTGGTGTTTAATTACTTTTATCCTTTTCTTGTCAGGACGTGAGTTTAATGTCTATATGCATTATTGTTAGTTAGTGCATGTGTATCTAATGTCAATATATCAAGTGATGATGATTCTGATCAGGAGTCAGATTTTTGAACTATTGAGGTCAAATACATATAAGAATTAATTATATAAAAAAATTATGAGTGAGTCTCTGATACTATGCATATTACGATTTGGTACCGTGCTACAGCTCTATATTCGAATTTTCAAATCCTAACGGTCAATCCGAACCGTTCATCTTGTTCTCCATATTAATATATGTTTGGAGACCAAATTTTACATTTTTTGAAATTTTTTTACTAGTTTTTTAGATTTATTGAAAATCACTATTTTTGGATGGTCCAAAATTTTCAGATCAAGTGATTTTCTAAATATCTAAAAAAATAGTAAAAAAATTTCAAAAAATATATAATTTGGTCTCCAAACACATATTAATATGGAGAACAAGATGAATGTTCGGATCGACCGTTAGGATTTGAAAACTCGAATATAGAGCCGTAGCACAGTAACAACCCGTGATATGCATAGTACCATAGACTCACTCAAAAATTATTACGATAAATGAAATTCAATTTTATAATATCATACCATTTTATTCTAAATTATATAAAAAAAATTATACATAATTAAAAAATGGGGGGGAGATGGGGGGGGGGGGGGGGGGGGGGGGGGGGGGGGCGTCATTTGAACCCATTCTCTCTTCTTTACTCTGCCTCTGATTCTGACAAATGAAAATGGAAAGAATGGTAGCTTTATGCATTGTTAGGTAGAGATATATATTATATGTGCCATCTGGACATTAATTAGATGTTCTTACATATTGAATTTTAGTGAAAATAAAGCATAACTGAATGTTGTAACTGCTTGAGTTTGTTAAAAAATGACGTATAAAATATAATAAACAAACTAATTAATTAAATAAGAAAACTAACAAAAAAAATTTGAGTAAAGATTGGTGATCAAGCCACCAAACTATTTAATATCCTTGTTATTATGATAAAGAATTTCTCCCATTCAAGTTTTGAACTCATAACCTTTTACATAAAAGCCATACACCTTTGCCACTATATCAAAATTAGTCTACAAGTTCATACTTCTTATGCAATGCTTGAAGAGGATAAGCAAAACATTGAACTACTCAAGAGCAACTTTATACTGTAACTTATGTATTCTTCAAACAATTCAAATTTAAATAGCCATACAGAATACAAAAACCGTTTGAGTCGTTTCTGTATGTTGTAAAAGATGTTACAAAAGCAAAAATAAAATTACCAAATATATTAAGAAATACATAATATCTTATGTAATATGTACCAGCATTGTTATGATTAGGTAGTCTTAAAGGAATATCATTTGTACATTAGCGGAATTTCTTGTTTTTATTTACCTAATTCTCTATAAGCCTACAAATGTAAAGATGAAATACTTTAACGGACGTATAACGCACCATTTTACGAAATAAATAGAGACCGTCGTAAGCAAATATCACAAATTAGAGATTTAAAAAACAATCAGATCTAGAAAGAGAAGCTACCCGTTTTCTTAAAAAACTCATTGATGGAAAGAGATGTAGTAATAGTTGGAGCAGAACCTGGTGATCTAGTGGTAGCAGCATGTTTGTTCATACTTTATGAAATCATCTTTTGATATAAACTTAGGCAATTTTCTAAGAAGTACTATATAGGATTGGTGGTAGAATTGTTTTGCGAGGTGCAATTTAAGTCGATTATAGGCTTGTTATGGACAAAGAGGGGCCTATGATCGACTTAAGTGCACCTCGCCAAACAATTATGCCAGCTGTCCAACGTGGCATTTCTTAGAAAAATGCCTATGTTTATACAATTATACCAAAGATGATTATAAAAATAATCTCCATTTAAATTTCAAATATACAATTTTTCACACAGAGAACCAATGAGCTGAATATTGCATCATATGTCTATATTCTCCCCGACTGCTTTTCCTGCTCCTCTCCATTCTTGAGTAAGTGCCCCCTTCTTCCCTCTTCCTTGTTCTCTCTGATTTGGTTGAATTTTGTAGCAATTATGTATTTTTTTTTAAGAAATTTGTGTATTGCTTTTGAAAAATTCAAAATTTCCGAGAGATGGAAATGATGGCTTAAACCATCCAGCTAGACTTACAGGCTACAGCTAGTTAGACTATCATACTTAGTTTGGTGGAATAACTAAGTCTAAAAATCTTATTCTATAATTTAGGTTTCAACCAAACATTTTAACAAAGATAAATGGGCCAAGAAGTTCTTTGCCTTTTTCTCATTGGCAAGTCAGGCCCAAAAGACGATATTTGTTTGTAAGAAAATACATCATAATTCATTTGAAAAAACGAGGTGTACAAAAAAAAACCCCAAATATTGGTTGTTCTCAGAGTCAGGATCTGGTTTAGAAAAAAAATGAAAAAGGTTAATTAATTAATAGGTTGGAGTTGAGTAATATACCATTCAGTGCCAATTATATATGAAAGGCCCAAAACCAATAAAAAATGGGCCCTAAAACAAATGAGCTTCAAATTTTCATTGTACTTCATGATGAATAAATGAAAATCTCCATTCTATTATTAAGCACGTTGGGTGTCCAATCCGCTAACGACTATGATTGAAAGGTAAAACTTCGAATTTAATCTCAGCCCTTCAATTACATAATTTATCTTCTTTTGATTAAATGCATATGTTTTATGTATAGAAATCTAAATTTAGTTAAAAACATACCCATCACATATGCTGCCACATGATACATTACAATTAAAATTGAATAAATTCTGAAATTTAGCAATATATTTATCTGTTTCCATATTTTTCCTTTTCAATTGAGAAGACTCTACCTTCCATTTTCTTATTTCTTTATTTTCTTACTTCTTCTTCGTTTTTCTTTCTTTGTTTCTATACATATTGGTGTGGGCAATTTAGAATATATTTCCAATATACAATATATCAGTGTGTGTGTGTGTATTCTATAAATTGGAAACAAAGAAGAATATAAAGTAAAACGTGTGTGTGAGTATATATTTCTCTTATAATATGTGTGTGTGTATATATATCCTATACATAAACACGATAACACTTTTTATTTATGTTTTTTGATATCATATTATATATTGATATTGAATTGTTGTATGATATTTAATATTAGATTCAAATTGAGCTATTATTTGATACCATTGGTACTTACAAATAAAGAATCATCACATCATCAAATTGTTATCAGAGGTCACTATTGAAGTTAATTAAAAATGCATAATCATTTAAATTTTCTATTAACATGTGTTTTAATTTTTAAATAGTTATTAGTTTTATTGATATATTTGTTTCTTATAATATGTCCCGTTGCAACGTACGGGTATGATACTAGTAAATTGTTATACACACGTACCACCTGGGGGACAATATCCGATCCGTATTCAATCCGTATTTGAAAGTTTAGATGTGGATATATGATATTTGAATATTCGTGTGGATAAGGATACTGATATGGTTTTACGTTTCAATTATCCGTATCCGGATAGTAATATATCATATATTTTAATATATATTATGAAAAATTTATGTTATTCATCATTGTAATTAGATAAATACTACGAACCTTAATATTTTTCATATTATTTTAATAAATATTTGATCTGATTCAGACTCGTATTCATATCTATCTGATATATCTGATATCTGCTCCGTATCTGTATTTGAAAAATAAAAAAAGAAATATAGATATGATTTTACTATTTGCTCCGTATCCGCTTCATTTTCACTCCTAGTGCAGTAGTGCCACCTCAATGTGGATATGCATATGGATGTCAATGAAGATTATGATAGCTACGTAAATAAATGCAATTTATTTATTTATTTTTTTTTATTTTTTTTTGGATTCATACACGACCCTTAGGTCTACATCAGATCAATATTAAAAACAACCTCATTACAGCCTCTTCTATTCCAAGCATACAGCCTACCCTGATTAGCTAGCCTATGTGCCGATTGCAACATCTCTTCTTCCCTATTGCAGTGCTTCACCTGACATTTGCCTTGTGATGCCACAATGATTTCCCATATGCGCCATATCTCTGAAAAAGCCCTCCAGTCTGGAACATTAGGCAATATGAACCGAACAGCATTGACAATGTCCATGGAGTCAGAGAGAATGATCCCTTCACCTCCAGTCAGCTCCCTTAACATTCTAGCCCCTTCCAGAACCGCCATAGCCTCTGCTTGTGTTGAGTTTATTGCCTGTACCGACTGGGACAGCCACTGTAGCAGCGTACCGTTTTGAATGAGGTACACACCAATGCCAGCCCCTCCCTCTTGATCCCAGGACCCATCTACATAGCACCTGATTTGACTAACCTGGTTCACCGATCTCTCCGGCATTGCAACCATAGCAGTAGTGTTATTGGATCGGGTACGGGTAACCAAACCAGTAGCCAACTGGACATGCTGACAGGAGTCTTTGGCAGCCTTGAAGAAGGCCTTGCAGGCACCCAACGATTGCTTTGTACATACCATCCCAACAATGCAATTTATATTAAACGCAAAATGCGTAAACTCAGAAATTAACAATAATATCAAATATTATATTAGTATACACTATTATTGCTGTACATACCATCCCAGATCTAACGAGGTATTGCACTGTCTTTTTTCTATCATAGTTGGGCTTCCCTTTTCCTCAATGCTTACAACTGTAAATTGTATAACCGTACCATAACTTATGGATCCAATTACATTTCCAAAAGTTAAAATCTATATAAAATTAGAAAAGGATCTGTAATTACAGAGTTGTTATATTTTATTTTGTTTTATATTTTAGAAACACTATCACACACCAGTGACGCCACTGTATGTTCGGCCGATTACAGATTGGCAATAATCAAATTGTCATAAATTTTTTCGATTAATCGGACGATTATTTTCAATTATGAATGATCATTCTCAATTAATTACTTGACGATACCTTGTCAATCCAATGACTGCATACTGTTATTTACAACACTGATATGTTCTATGGAGCCAATAGTGTATTTAATAATTAGAAAAAATTTCTGGCGTATCCATCTAAAATCTTAAAATAACCAATATCCTCATCAAAACAACAAAATATCCAATATCACCATCAAAACTTTGCATTATTTCTCCTATCCCCATTTTATTTATTTAACTCTTTATTTAATTAATTTAAAATTTAATTGTCAAATTTACCCTTTCCTCTCCTCCCACAACAAAATGAAGGGTTTTTTTAATAACAGCTCTTTTCTCACGACCCTCTTTCCACAACAAAATGTTAAAGTTGACTAAATGTTGCGCTTTGTTAATCTATACCTCTCTCCCGACCTCTCAGCACCGGGTCCTATCTTCTCTCCTCTCCCCGACCTCTTCATCTAGTTTAATTCTCTAAGCATTTTTTGGTCACGCTTTCTTTGTTTTGCATCCATTGAGAGAAAGATCACCTTGAAAAAGCATGTAAAAAATTCTCATAGAGGAGCAAAACTAGATAGCACCCGCGTGAGGACACTGAGAAAACATATGTCGCACTGATTTTGGCACCTTGCCATGTAACCAGCAAAGAGCCAGATTGGCAGGAATCTGTGTGTAAAGAAACTAAGCACACCAGTAGACCATGATATAGTGCCTTAAAAAAGACTCTAATACGGGGAAGCACCGTTGGTGTATGCCAGATTGCGTGCATCACTGAACGAGGAAAGTCAGGTCGGTTAATATGAACATTTTCTGAAATGGATAAGAGTTTTCCTAGTTTGAGTGTGAATATACCAATAGTGGAAAAGGCGAATATTAGCTTATCTTGTATGTCTGGGATGAAGACAGTATTTGAACACACCATGTCTTAACTTGATTATATCAATTTAGTATTCTGGATCAATATCAAATGCTGACATAAATTGAACTTGAGCAACTGATTAAAAGTATTAGTTGTCTTTACTAATTTATGTTTATTATGTACTTCAGTTTGTATGCTTATTTTTCTGAATTGGGTACATCTTTTCAGTGCTGAACATGTAACATTTACCAGTACCGAATTGGTATCAGTTGGGTACAGTTCATCTGAATTGCTTATGAAGTTATGCTTAATTGTAGATTTGTACAGTGAGTTCCAATTGATTTTGAAACAAGCTGCAATGGTATACAGTGATGTATAGAATAATTTTCTACGTCTAAGATCGATCATGCTATCAAAAAACCCATAATTAGAAGTATATTTTAAAATGGTTTATCCCCATTTCAAATGGAGGCCTTAAGCCTCCTACATGGCATGCAGGTTGCTGCGGATAGGGAAATTGGAAGATGTATATTTTACACTTATTGTCAGTAGTTAATTCTCTCTCTTACGGACTTATGGCTACGGGCTACCACTCAACCCCAATCTCTGGACTGGCAAGCTCACTCTGAGATAATGCAAGTTTGGCTCATCATGTTAAGATTTTCAAGTTTTATTTTATGAATCGCTACTGATATCTGTAATTAAATCATATCATTTTTCATTTGCATCATATCAATGAGATTTTTGTGTTAACGAATGCAAAACAGAGAATGTTTGACCAAGTAATGCTCAGGTAATTAAACCAAAGGAAGAGGTCGGGAGAGAGGAGAGAAGAGAGGACCTGGCGCTGAGAGGTTGGGAGAGAGTTACAGAGCATAACATTTGATCAACTTTAAGATTTTGCTGAGGGAGAGACTAGAGAGGGTCGTGAGAGAGGAGCGGGTCTTAAGAACTTCCTTCATTTGGCTGTGGGAGAAGGTACTGAACATCTCATTAGATAGAGGGAAGGGTAAATTTGTCAATTTAATTTTAAAATAATTAAATAAAGAGTTAAACAAATAAAATGGAGAAAAGAGAAATAATGCAAACTTTTGATGAAAATATTGGCTATTTTAACATTTTACATGGGCATATTAGAAATTTTCCCTAATAATTAAATTTGCAATTTCAGGAGAGACGTGACAAAGAAAGCGCGTAGTCCAGTGTATTAATTATGTGTATTAATGATGCAAAGAAAGCATTCGCATTCGATTCAATCCCATAATACCTAAGTAAAATGGACCCATAATAAGATATCGAGTGTTCAGTGTTGTATCATTAATCAACAAATCCACTATTTTTGTTGGAGAATAACTTCTTATTTCTCTCCTTCCGACCTACTATTCAGACCACACCCCAAAAAGCTCGTTACAGTGGCGTGAAATTGTGTCCGAATAGACTTAGGGTCCGTTTGGCATTTTACTGTTTATCGTGGGAATTAAAAAATTTGCTTAGAGCTAAGTTTTTATTTCTACAGTAAACAGTAAAATTCAGTTCAAAATTTTTAATTTCCACACTCATTCCTATTCTCTAATAGACTACCGAACGGGCCTTTATTATTTGTGTCCGGTCAGCCGGTCAATTCCCACGTGGGCCACGTGGCACTTGATCTAAACTTTAACACGGAAGAGTTAAGATTTTTAATTTAGGAGCGACAATAGTTTCTGATTATAATTTTTTGTGATGAGGGAGTCGGAAGTATCTTAGAATTTCTATAACACTAAAATTCAAAACTGTAATACATCACACACTTTTTCAGTATAACTTAATTGAAGAGAAATGTAATAATCAAGTAATGCTTTCGGAAAAAGTTATTATCTCATGCGCGTGGGTGCTTGTAAAATTAGAGACTTAAATCATGTGTTTCAATATATTAAACATAAAATTATTCATGTTACAGCTTAGGAAGCTCCGCTGCCTCCTAGGGAGCTCCGCACAGGGAGAAACGAAGACAGGCTGTAAGTTTGAGAGTCGACCGGTTTCTCCGCACCTCTCCACCCTGCCCCTCTATCCACCCCTCTATGTCTATCAGATTCAACTTGCTGCGTTTCAACTGAGCGGATGGACTCGTTCAAGAATTTCGCCGCTTGTTGTATTTTCCGTTCGTCTCGAGTTTCCGGGTTCGACTGAGGATTTGTGAATTCATTCTGCCCGTAGCATCTACTATATATATATATGAATAAGGTATATATTTTGGTTGTTGATGATGGCGAGAACGCAATGGGTTGTTTTCTTTCTTCTCTCTTTCTTCTTCTTCCCCCTCTCTCAATGGTGACTGTCTTAGTCCGGTTGATTCAGTTCCCGGTTCCAGTTTGATTTAGTGCCATCTCGGTTGGGTGGTGACTGTCCTTGTTCGGTTTGATTCAGCGCCCTCTTCTTTTCTCTTCTCGAGTGGTGACTGTCCCGATCTAGTTTGATTCAGTGCCTCTCGACTGTAAACTCCTCTAGGCCGGTATAGTCCGCGGGATATGCAACTCAAAAAACTTATTGTTGTGTCTACATTTCTCAGAGAAGAAAATCGGAAGGCCCACCTACTTGTTATTCGGGCGCGAATAGATCAATTCGCATTCTCTGATTTCAATTATATTTTATTTTCTGACATAGCAAATTAGATGATTGTACAAGTAGCAAAATATATAAGTTTTAATGCTTCTTAATTTTAACAAAAAAAATCTATGTAATAGCTACTTTGTAAATCATTGGATCAATGCAATCGCTTACGGACTTTAAACCAAAAAAAAAAAAAAAAATATTCATGTTGGTTCTTCTTCTTCTTCTTTTTTTTTTTTTTAAATGCACATTTAAAGTCGTACTGCATGCCAGTGTTGAGCCTACAGAAAGATCATAAAAAATGTGTACACTTAAGTCTCTATCTGCCATGGTCTATTATTAATAAAATCTATTATACGTGAAATTTTATTTATGTGAGAACATAATTAAATTTATTTATGTACTATCTAGTTCTGTAGATTGTAATTTTTGTGTAAATTGAGGAAAACAAATTTCAAAATTAAACATTAAAAAAATGAAAAGCGTGTTAGACTGGAGAGACTTTTTTTTTTTTTAATATAATGCATCTAAGAATTATTGTTCCTTACATTTCTACAATCACATTATACGATAGTCTACTATTATTCACTAATATGTTATAAATATCTCTAAACCGAATTACACAAAAAAGAAGAAATATAGTGGTAATACATATTAACAACAATTATTTAAGAATGATAATATATTTTTATTGCAAATTTTAATGGTCTAAAATATAAAGTGATCACTTAAACTTACTATATTTGTTGTATCACACAAATCTATCAAACCACAGTGTACATAACGTCTACGGAGTACAACTCTAGTGGTACATAATCACATGCCATATTCCATGTAAAAAGCCAACAATAATGATAATCATTTTAAAAAATTAATTGCACTGTGGAGAATTTGTACAACATCTACGTCTCTATATTCAAAATCTTTCACAATTGCAACAACAAAATATATGCTAAACTGAATTTGAAAATTCAATGTAGCTAGCATCTGCCAAACATTAAAAAAAAAAAACTAGTTAGTTTATTTCTAGGTTCGAATTTTGATTTTTTTTAGTTCAAATCTAACAAATTCTTATTTATATGAAGTTCAAATTTTGATTTATTTATAAGAGTGTGAATTTCTCATATTACTTATAAATTAAGAGATTTACTTGTTAGATTTGACTTAATTCAATTAGACTATTTAATTAAACAAATATTAGTTAGTTTCAGTAATTAATTTTGGTTTTTTTGCTTTTAAATCGTTTTCTAAGTTTGAAAAAATTTAGACACTCTGAAAATGAGAGAGCCGAGTTATATCATACCTCTTTCGATTAATTTTTTATTTATTTTTGGTTCACTCCATTGTCTCCACTCTCCAATGTTCAAGTGTTCAAATCGACTAACTAGACAAGGCATTCTGAATTTGATCTATTGGAGTTCATTTCTTGAACTCTATGTACAAAAGCTTTTAAAAGTATTTAACATCAACCTTATTTATTAATGAGAAATGAATTTGATTCACTCATAAATGTAAATTTAACTTACTATATCCAATCAGTAATTTTACTATTCATCATATCATCAAAATCTCATGTTGGCTCATGCTTCACGTGTATTTTCAGAACAATTTCATACATTTTGTATTGAAAATATCATACCTTAATTATGATTTTGAATTTTGGGAATTACCAGTGACAGACTCAGCTTTATTGGAATTATAGAGAAAATTAATTATCTAAAACAAATTTTGTACATTTATTTACTTGAAAACGACAGGAGCACGCCCAATCCTCAAACAATCATGTTTAGAATTTAGGATTTAAAGTTTAGGTCTGGTGTATTTTCATACTAATTGATTAAGAATGAACAAAATACAAATTTATTCCTATTTGATTAAACAAACATAATTTTAGAGCTAAGAAAAATTAAAATTATGATATATAGATTTCGAATGTTTCAACTTCGTATAAACTATCAATCACTATGTTTTGATGGATATAAATCTGCTCTTATATATTTCTTTGGACTAACATAAACCTACTATTCTGATCCTAATTAATCGTTTAAATTTTTTCATGCACAAATCTCAACAAAAATCAACAGTTAAAATCGCTATAACATGTTCATGTTATCTCTTCGGAATAACAACAGATTTATTTCCATGTTTTCATAGAAGCACTTTGAATATGAATATGGCTTGTGAAAAAAACAGCTATACGACTGTACAGCAAATTCTGATCTTGTGTGGCGGCCAATGTGTGAGCTCCGATAAGTAATAAGTCAGAAGCATAACCACAAGATTCGTAAATTAAATCCGAATTAAATCCGAACAATTTGTTTTTTTGATGATGCCGAACCGAACGCTGAATTATTCGGTTGACCAAATTAAACCTGAATAATTTTCCGTCTAATAGTTATGTGATTTTTTTAACAACCATGTATATTTCAAAGTCCAATTCAGCACATTCCTCATGTGCTAATTTTGGCAAAAATTAATTCTAGAAGAAAAAAGGTTTGTAAGAGGATTGCCTGCTGACATACAACATGAATATGAAATCTAGTTTACTGTTGATTAGGAGCACAGTTACAAGATTCGCAAATTATTTGTGAACAATTCGTTTTTTTGTGATAATGAATCGAACGTCGAATTATTCGGTTGACCGAACTTTGATAGAATTATTCCTGAATAATTCGCTAATTTTACGAATTTTTTTTGAATTTTATAAATTATTCACTAATTTTTTCCGAATTTTTGCTAGAACATTTTTTTTTTTGCTTCCTTGTAGGACTGAGATCACTGATTCAGATAATTCCGAATCATTCCTGAATTATATCTGAATTATTTTCGAGTCACGAATTTTTGATCTCGTCAAACTGAACCCAAATAATTCATTTGTAATTATGATTAGGAGGAGTGTGGTGTAATTTTATATAGCCAGTTGAGTTTACTGTTCATGATTAGAAGTGCGGAGTAATTTTATATAGCCAGTTGTTGTATTTCAGTATATTGTTTTCTTTTTATTTCTCTGTTTTTTTTTTTCCTCTCTTTTGCTTTTTTTCACTTGAGTTTATAAAATTAGAAAGTACTGGTGTCTAGGCTTAACCTCCATATTTATATTATAAAAAAAAAGTTGCCAACAATTAGAATATGAATTTGTTTTGAGAAAAAAAAAATGTGAATGTTTAGTTTTCAGATTTTATTAATGAACACAAACAGTCAAGGACAAAGCTATACCTTCAAGCTACAGAGGTCAAATTTTACAATACTCATAGTATTTTATCCTAAAATATATAGAAAATTATCTATAAATATATATTTTTGAAAATAAATGAAGTCAATTGATCAATATTTATTATTAGTGTCCCGCCTCTGCTAGTAGTATCAAAGTTTTACATTTGTTAATTAATTATATTTTCAAGAATGACGATTTCTTAAAAAAAATATATTGTAAAATGATTTGTGTAGTCCTATTAGGTGGCTGAACCATGCTAAGAATAACTTAATTGCACAAAAAATATATAATAATCAAGTGGTAATGCTTTTACTAAAAAATATTATCTCATGCATGGATGCTCATTTAAATTATAAACTTAAATCATGTGTTTTAATACATTAAACATAAAAATATTCATGTTGTGTTAGGTTACGAAATTTTAATAATTAAATTCAAATGATTAAAGGCAAGAATCGAAAATCGTGCTAACGAAAATAGGAGTTTTAAACCTTAATTAAGGTTCATTTAAATAAGTAAGTTAAGTGTGGATCGAAACCGCGTTGAAATTTCGAGATTTTTGAGACTTTAAAGGCTGAGTGCGGATGGGTTGACCCGCACTGTGGGTGGGTGCGTCTGCACTCATGAAATCATGTGATGATCTGAATTTTCTGAAATTCTTCTAAGTGCTGAGTGCGGATGGATGACCCGCACTGCGGGTGGAAGGCATCCGCATTAGGCTCAGACTTTTTCTGAAATTGTGTCGAAAATTGACTAAGTGCCGAGTGCGGGTGAGTGACCCGCACTGCGGATGGTGTTAGTTTGTAATAATCTAGAAGTCAATAATATGATAATTTATCATAAAGCTTTGTTCATGAATTGGATGATTAATATCATTTTGTTGCCATGTGTATTATTGCATTTATGGATTATTTCGAGTTCATGACTGAAATTGTGAAACTCCATAATATAGATGATATATATTATTAATCTTCAAAGGTCACTGACCAAGGTAATTAGCAGGAACACTAATTGCTGCTATAAGGTTAGTATGTGGATTAAAAGATGATTAAGTTTCACAAACCACCTGACACGAGATGTCATTTTAATCACATAGATACATGTTCTAGGAACATAATATTTGACAGACCCCAAATAAAACATTAAATAGAATTGTGTTCGTTTCATTTATGTTTTCATTCAGTGTCACGTTCTACAGTATGAGGTATTTATCGTTCCCACTGAGAAATATGTATGTGTGATTGTTATCCACTGTTGTCCGTAAAAAACAGTCATAATGGTAGCATTCCCATATGTATAGCTTAGCTGAGGAAGTGATAGTCTACCAAGAATACTATTTGTCCCTCGTATTTTATACGAGCTATAACATCAATGGTCCCTTGATAGAGTAAGATTATCAGCGCGCGGTATGATTACAAGAGTAATCATATTTGATAATCTGCTCAAGATTAAGAAAAAATTAAGTTTACAAGGATGACACACATCTACCTTAAAACTAATCTGATAGCTATGAAACAGAAGAATAGACACAAGTAAATTGTTTACTGGATCGTGATATTGTACTGTATAACATCATCTTTGTAATTGGATGGTCATGATGTGTTGCTAGACGCCAATTATGATTATAGAAGTTAAAACAGTATTAACTCTATTTACTAACATAACGCAGATCCTATTGGGTCACACCATATAGGAGTTAATCGGAGAATCTTATTGTGATTGATTATAAATTGGTTATGATCAATAGTAAGATGGTTATAATTAATTATACATGTTATAATTAAATTATAAATGTTATGTAAAAATAACAAGCAAAATATTGGTTAATTTATAAACGTGTGTGACACATTGTATAAAAGTTAACCGGTTAATTTATAAATGTGTAGGACACATTGTATAAATTACCAAAACAACAACCGCAAGAAAAATATATATAATTGTTCAGAATAATTATACAAACATTATTTGTGTTCGGGCCGAGGGCATTAGGGTCTTTTCAGATTTGTCCTTATTCGCATGACATGTCATCGATCATATTCAGATGACACGTCATCAATCTTATCCATATGACATGTCATCCTTATCCATTCAATGACATATCTTGTTATGTTGAGGGGTATTTCGGTCTTTTGCGAAGCTCCTCAAAAGCCTATAAATAGAAGGGTGCATGTAGAGAGAAAAATTACTAATTCACTTGTATTGTTTCGTGCAGAATCAAATTGATATTTTCTCTCTTTCTCGGTTTCTCTCCCAAATAGTGTTTCGGTTGAGAAAAGAAAGTTATACGTAGTTGACGTATAATCTTGCGGGTTATTGTGGAGTATATTTACGGGATCAATGAATAGTATTTTACTGAATTTTGCGGTATGTCAGTTTTGCTCATTTGATGAAACTGAGTAACCAAAAATTCATGTTTATGAGTTTTCGTCTTTTCCCCGTGAATAGTGTTTTTGCATAATTCTGCGGTTTACGATATTTTTGGCAGAAGAAATAAACCGCTCTCTGGTTAGTCCTGGTGGATAACCGATAGAGGCATCAGACGTCTGATGCTCTGAGACGAGTCGATTCCTTCCGTGATGTAGCTCTACATGCTCGGTCTGCATTCCAACTGTGATTTGGAAACAAGGTATAAATATGTTATATTGATCTATTTAATTGGTAAATAGATTAAAGTTTTAGAAATCAATCATGGAGTAGATTTGTAAAATGATTAAATTGGGTTTTGATGCCAAATGAATACTGAAGGTGGACCGCCTTGAAAAGTTTCCTGACATACCCCGTTTAATCCTGAGCTTAAGTTGGTTGTAGAAATTTTTGTTCTGTGGTCATTCTACACCTTAAGCCTAAACAAGTTTTGGTTACTGCGAAACCCCAAAAGTGGTATCCGAAAACCCAACAGATGAGTGCATTCGCACTCATGAATTTCTGTATTAAACTGAATTTCCTGAAATCAGCTAAGTACTGAGTGCGGATGAGGTTGACTCACACTGCGGGTGGAATGCATCTGCATTATGCTCAGATTTTTCCTGAAATTCTATTGTAATTTTTTCAAGTACCGAGTGCGGGTGAAGTGACTCGCATTGCGGATGAGTGCGTCCGCACTCAGAAAAATTATAACCCTAAAACTCAAATTGAACCTTCTCTCTCTCCTACTTCACCACTTTCCCCATTTTTATGTGATTTTCGACCAAAAGAGAAAAAAAAGAGCGTGAGAGTTCCCGTTCCTTTCAAACCCCCGATTGTTGCGAGAAATTGAAGTTGGAACCGAGTAAGCGGCGGTAGATCTCTCTTAGCTCTCCTATTCGGTATTCTTTTCTCTTCCCGTTTTTCTCTAAAATCTTGGATTTCTCGATTTCTCTGATTTTCGTTTTAAACTCGAGATTTGTATTCGAATTGCTCAAGGACTAGTTCCTCTATACTCTTTGCTTGTTTATTTGTCAATCTTTTTCCGATTTCCTTCTGATTTGTGGATTTTGATTTCTAGGGTTTCGTGCCAAAACCTAAATTGAGCATAATCGTGAATTGATTAGTCTAATCCGACTGATTAGACTTGTAATCGGTAGGGTTACCTCTTGATCGTGAATTCCTAGAACATTTAACAGCTAAATTGAGGTTTTGACCAAATTAGGGTTAACCAAACGGTAAATTGAATTGATCTGAGAACCAAAGTAGTGAAACTGTGACTGAATGGTTACCTAATTGTAATTGTGTAGGGTTTGAAGGACCCCGAAGTAAATGGTGTGATTTTAAAGGTTTTAATTAAGAAATAAGGAATTGAATGGATTGGTACCAAACGATAGGAGATTGATTAAGGTGTAAGCTTGATATAACTCGAGTAAATGTTCCCAACCGTGAACCAATGTTAAACTAAGTATACGTATAATATAAATGTAGGCTCGGTCGAGCAAGAAATCGCGAGGCAATTCGAGATGCCTGATCCTTAAATTAAGCGGTATGCTCCTCGTAATCAGGTGCGGGATTCTTGGACTTGTTTGATACTTTATTTTCAGGAATTAAACTGTGTATTCGTTTGTCATGTTGATTATCATTGATTGCATTATTGAATTGTGTAAAGCATTTGCATAGCCCAATGAAATTAAACTCGAATTGATGTGACTTGAATGATTTGCATGCTGGTATGGTTATAGGTTGTGTCGATCTATTATGATCTGATTTTGATTGAAAGTCACCACAAATTATGTATGTGAATGGATTTACGAAGTTAAGCACTTGGATCCAATGAATTTGCAAAGTCGGGCTGTATGCTGGCTTTGATTCCCAGGATCTTAATGGCCTTAGATGAACGGCTGTCGATGTTTCCCAGTATCGGTTGGGACGAGAGAGGGTGATTATGTTACGATGTGTGAATTGGAAATCGTGGGTGACATGTGTAACGTCTGTGGCTCGGTGGCATTCTCCTATGTGTTAATGCATTTGGAAGGTCAATTGAATATTACGAATGTTGGAAATGATTCGAAAGAGAATTTTCTTTATGTGATTTGAACCAGACCTTAATAAACTGTTAAGCCAAGCAATTGCAGATGGGTGTCGATAAAGGGTCCAGCTCGGTGGGCCATCTGTAGGTGTTAGTAACCCTACAGATGTGGGTTTGATAAAGGGTCTAGCTCGAAAGAACATCTATAGTTGCTACAAGCCCTAATGAATCAAGTTAAGCCAAAATATGTGTTGTGTTTGAAATTCATCTTGGAAATTCCGTAAACTGTGATTCATCTGATTAATTGTTGTCGAGTATTGGCATTCTGTTAATTATGAATATATATATCTGTTTGCATTGTTATTGTTTGGGTTTCATTTTTGAATATGGAGTTTGATTGCAAGTCCAATAGTCTAAACTGTGACAAATTCGCACTGAGAATTTATTCTCACCCCCACCCTTCGGGTTATTTTACAGGTGCGGGTGCGATTGATTCCGAAGAGGCACGCGAGTAGTAGGCCTTATAGTTTACCTTCACTTGACCCTACTTATGTTTTGTTGTATAGATTTAGAGTAGGCCTTATAGTTGGTATTCGGATGAGATACTTTTGTTATATTATAATCTAACCAGACTGTGTACTCTGATTTGTGTATATATATAAACTTGGTTTATATTATTTGGTTTTGTATAGTTGAATATAAATTGAATAGCCTTGTAAGTATACACGGCGTTGTATGCTTACAGCGGGAGACTGTTACGACCCGTGCTCGTGGGTGTGACATGTTGGCTCTTTGTTTTTATGCGCATTTAAGGTTGTACTGTGTGTATACATTAATGGAATTTATTGTGTGTGAAATTTTACTTTATGTGAGAACATGATCAAATAAATTTACGTAATCCGTAAATTGTAATGTTTATTAAAATTGAGGAAATTAAATGATTTTCAAAGTAAACATTAAAGAAATGAAAAGCATGATGGATTAAAATCAGTTTCAATTTAAATTCATCCAGGACTTAAGGTTGAATTGTTTACTAATTAAGAACTTCCTTCGGAATTGTGAGGAAAATAAATGAGATTACTAACTTTTAGTATATATTTATATACTTAGTTACTCTAATACTATTCTGTCAGATTACAAGCGCATAATTCTACCATGTAGTAGTGTCGGGCATAGTGGCAACTTAATAATTTGGGAAAGATTTGAAGAGTCAAAAATTCGTGATTTGAGTATGATTCGGAAATAATTTGAGAATAATTCGTTTTTGTAAACACCAAATTAGTATAATTCGGGTATAATTCGGGAATAATTCATATTTGTACACAACAAATAATATACTAAAATACTAAAGTTGTAAAAAAAAAAAATAAGATTGTTTTGTTCATTTTAATTTTTTTATTAGTGTAAAAATAGAAATTTTTATATAGACATGTTTATTTAATTCTATTCTATAAGTCCTATCAATTTTATAGCTTAGTTTAACAAAAATTAGCATAGTAAGCAATATAAACATCATCAGCTTGATCCATAGTGACAAATCAATTTTTCGGGTTCGGTTCAGCGAGGTCAAAAATTCATGATTTGGATATAATTCGAGTATAATTTGGAAAAAATTGGGAATTATACATTGTGTTCAGATCAGAAATCTTAATTCGAAATTATTCCTAAAAGTGCAGCTTGTAATTATTTACTTTTGTAGAAAAATTTCGGTAATTAGGAACACAATGTAATGACAAAGAATTAAATAAGTTGTATTTGGTTGGATCCATGTAATTAGGTTCACATACAAAAAGTAAACAAAGCATAAAATAAAATAAAAAATGTCAAATTCCAATTAAGAATGACGGATAATAATTCTCGAACAATGATTTGAGCACCAAAAGTAGGGGTGAAAACGGAGCGGATATGGAGCGGATAGTGCTGATATCATATCCGCATCCGTCGGATAATGAGCGGATACGAATACGGATACGGATAGTAAATGGATATCAAAATTCAAAATTAAATCCGTCTTAAACAGATACGGATACGGAATGGATAGTTTACGGATACGGATTCGAATACGGATATAAAACGAATAATGGTCGGATAATTAAGATATATGAACTTTTAAGATACAAATATTAATTAAAACATTAAATATAAATATTAATGAACTTATAAGAGATGAAAAATAATATATTCATATAATATATATATATATATATATATATATATATCAAATAAGTGTATGGTAACAAAAGATGTTGTGGTGTAGTGGTTTGAAGTTTAGTCTAAAGGTATTGAGACAGGAGGACATGAGTTCAAATCCCACCTATAGCAAATATTTATTCCTCTTTTATATGAGTCCAGTCAAACTATCCGAATCCGGATAATCCGGATATCCTCTCCGTTTAGGAATCCGTATCCGAATCTTTTATGGATTTCCAAAAATTATCCGAATCCGGATTATATCCGGATACGGAGTGGATATCCGCCGGATAATCCGGCTCCGTTTTCACCCCTACCAAACAGGCATCAGTTTGACTATCGCCCAGAGTTTGCATCATGATAATTTTTTTAAAAAAGAAAAGAAAAGAAAAGAAAAAGCCTTCGCAGCAATCTTCATGATAGTTCAACGATTGAGATTTAATTAGTTCAGCGAATATGAGGTGGAGTATACATAACTTCTTCAATATTCGTATTAAAACAGATCGGTGGTCCAGATCTAAACCCAAATATTCTTACCTTAGATGATATATATGAATTATTGCTTTTCTTCCAGGATATCTTTTTTTTTTGTTCTTATCTGCATAAAAATTCACCCTGGTTGATGATTTCTTACTTTTAGTTCACTCTATTCCTTATCTTAGCTGGAGCACCAAATCTCTCGTCATTGCCTCTATTAATATTCGTATTGTATATGTATTCGTTTTCGTCTTTCTTTAATATTTTTTATTTTTTATTAATAGATATTTAAAAGATATCACAATTATAACGTTTCCTGCAAATTTTCAGGTAATTTACATTCTCGATAAATTATTTATTAAGAGAATGAAATTATTGCTTAGTTACACTCATAACAGAGAAAAAAAAAAGAATGAAAATTATTAACCATAACAATTCTCTAATGTGTGTGATCAGTATTCAACATGTTGTTCCCTTGCGAAAGTGCTCATGAATTGGTATTCCAGGTAACACTTATTTTTACGAGTAAATAAGTTCCCTCGTCTGTACATAAATTTTATATTCCATAATGTTTCTTTCATGGAAGCCACCAATGTGGAAAAGTTGGACAGACACCTATAATTCATCAAACAATTTTGTGATCAATTTAACTTTGAAACTTCTCAGATTGGCTTCAAACAACGAATCTCAACTGTTGAGATGCATCTATTTTACGAAAGATGCATCTACATTCGAAAATTCTAAAATTTTAAATTAATTTAATATAAAATCATGCAGTCAAAATTAGAAGGTTTATAAATTAATTTTAAAGCATTCATTTTTTGAACTTTTTTTATTACTTGACTTTATACAAAATTAGTTCTAAAAATTAAAATATTTGCATGTAGACACATCACTCTTATAAGGTATATGAATTTCAACGGTATAAATCATCGTTTGAAGCCCGTCCGATAGATTTTTAGAGTTGAGTTCACATAGAGGCATGGTGAACTTAAGAACAAACCCTAGTTCTACTCCATTGAAGACTCTATGTTAATGGGCAACTCAATAGTAACTATAAAATGTTGTAAGTGGATTACTCCTCATGCAAAATTTGATATTAATTGTAGTTTTAATTTCCAAAAACTAAATCGACACAAGAAGATGTCAATAAAACCTAGAAGGATATGCAATATTTTGCTCTCAAAATTAAATATACTACAAAATATGAATACAGTTAACATATATATATAGGGTCTGTCTAAATTGCTGCTGGCAGCAGTTCTGCCCAGGTGCTGCCAGGGCTATTTTTAGCCGTGTGATGTCCAAACAACAAATCCAAATCATTAAATATTTAATCTATATTATAATCTACTTGGAGACCAAATTTTACATTTTTTGGAATTTTTTTACTATTTATTAAGCTGGTTTGAAAACCTCTGATTTCAGTAATTTTCTGCAGCATTGAAATCAGCGGTTTTCAAACCAGCTTAATAAATAGTAAAAAATTCCAAAAAATGTAAATTTTGGTCTCTAAGTAGATTATAATATAGATTAAACATCTAACAGTTTGGATTTATTTTTTGGACATCACATGGCTAAAAAAATGCCCCGGCAGCACTTGGATAGAACTACTGCCAGCAGCAATTTAGCCACAACCTATATATATATGAGGAGGGATCAGATTACACCGTTTTTTTGTGACATCGGGTGACAATGTCCATTTTCGAAATTTCAAAATTCAAATAGTCAATCCAAACCGTTCCATATCATGGATATATTAAGAGTTACTTGGAAATCAAATTTTATATTTTTCTGAATTTTTTTACTATTTATTAAGTATTTAACAAAATCGCTATATTCAGACTGTTGAATTTTTGAACCCCTCTGAATAAACCCAAAAAAAATTTAGAAAAATGTAAAATTTGATCTGTAAGCACATTTTAACATATCCATCAAGTTGAACGGTTTGGATCGACTATTTGGACTTTGAAAATAGGGTGTCATCCGATGTCACCAAAAAAGATGTCATTTGATCCCTCCTCTCTCTCTCTCTCTCTCTATATATATATATATATATTATCTATCTTCTACATATAATATGTTAGAGAAATCAATAAATAATACATGGGCCAATATGTAATATTTGTCCTTGTCAGCCAATAAATAGCATGTGCGTTTTTATTAAGTTATAACATTTGTCATTGTTAAGACGGTTCGTCAGTTAATGAGAAGAGGACATGTCTGTACTAGACTTAGTATCAAGAAGACTCGGAGTCAACACTCAATACGAGAGAAGGGTAGTTCAACTAGTGGATTCAATTCGGGTAGGGTACGGGTACCTCGGGTACGGGTAGGGCGGATAGTCGGGTAGGGCGGGTACGGGTATTATTTTTTTTTTTCTTTCTGTTTTTTTTTTTGGTTTTTTTTTTCTGTTTTTTTTTTCTGTTTTTTTAGTTTTTTTTTCTGTTTTGTTTTTCCGTTTTTTATTTTTTTTTTCTGTTTTGTTTAATGTTTTTTTTTCTTTCTGTTTTTTTAGTTTTTTTTCTGTTTTGTTTTTCCTTTTTTTTATTTTTTTTTCTGTTTTGTTTAATGTTTTTTTTTCTGTTTTTTTAGTTTTTTTTCTGTTTCATTTTTCCGTTTTTTTTAATTTTTTTTTCTGTTTTGTTTAATGTTTTTTTTTCTGTTTTTTTAGTTTTTTTCTGTTTTATTTTTCCGTTTTTTTTTATTTTTTTCTGTTTTGTTTAATGTTTTTTTTTTCTGTTTTTTTTTTGTTTTTCATTTTTTTTACAGTGTCGTACGAATATTATTACATGTTTATAATTCGATTTTTATAATATGAATAGTTTGATATCAAATAGAGTATATATAAACATGAAATTATCAAGTCGCAACTTTATAATTTATAAATGAATAAAATTTGTACCTTATATATAAAAATTATTCGTTCGAAAATTTGTATATTTATACGGCTAAGTACAAATATATTTATTTATTTCTTTAAGCAAGTCATTTTATTTTATTTTCAAATTCTCATTCTAATTAAAACAATAAAATATAAATAAAAATATCTTAAATTAATTTATTACATTAAAAATAATTATGAATAATTTAAAAACAATAGATTAAAAAATAAAAGTTACCCTCCTCCTTTATTCCGGGCTTGGGACCGGCTATGTAAAATAACATAGGCGGAGTTCTAACTTTTTTTTTATTAGTAATTGTTCTTTAAAATGAATAATTTAAAAACTAATTGAAATGTTTAGAAATTATAATTTTAAAAATACCCATAAATATTAAAAGAGGTTAGAAAATTATACCGACACTACCTATCTAGTAGTTTGGATTCATATACCATTGTTCGCTTTCTTCCGCACCGTCTGAATCTGAATTAGCTTGGGGCTGCGGCTCGGTAACACTTTCTTCAGTATCAGCTGCGGATGATGATTCGTGATGAGGAGATGTCATTTTTTAACCTAATTAAAAAAAAATTAAAAACAGAAATTAAAAACAGAAATTAAAAACAGAAATTAAAAAACAGAAATTAAAAAACAGAAATTAAAAACAGAAATTAAAAACAGAAATTAAAAACAGAAATTAAAAACGGAAATTAAAACACAGAAATTAAAAACAGAAATTAAAAACGGAAATTAAAAACGGAAATTAAAAACAGAAATTAAAAACAGAAATTAAAAACAGAAATTAAAAACAGAAATTAAAAACGGAAATTAAAAACGGAAATTAAAAACAGAAATTAAAAACAGAAATTAAAAACAGAAATTAAAAACAGAAATTAAAAACAGAAATTAAAAACAGAAATTAAAAACAGAAATTAAAAAACAGAAATTAAAAAACAGAAATTAAAAACGGAAATTAAAAACGGAAATTAAAAACAGAAATTAAAAACAGAAATTAAAAACAGAAATTAAAAACAAAAATTAAAAACAGAAATTAAAAACAGAAATTAAAAACAGAAATTAAAAACAGAAATAAAAAAACAGAAATTAAAAACAGAAATTAAAAACAGAAATTAAAAAACAGAAATTAAAAACAGAAATTAAAAACAGAAATTAAAAACAGAAATTAAAAAATAGAAATTAAAAAACAGAAATTAAAAACGGAAATTAAAAACGGAAATTAAAAACAGAAATTAAAAAACAGAAATTAAAAACAGAAATTAAAAACAGAAAGCAAAAAACAGAAATTAAAAACAGAAATTAAAAACAGAAATTAAAAAATAGAAATTAAAAACAGAAATTAAAAAACAGAAATTAAAAACAGAAATTAAAAACAGAAAGTAAAAAACAGAAAAATAAATCTAATCTATTTAAAAAAAATCTAACATCTTTTCTAACCTATTAAAAATAAATCTGAATTTAAAAAAAAATCTAACATATTCAAAAAACAAATCTAATTACTTCACAAATTTTTAAAAAAAATCTAACATCTTTTCTAACCTATTAAAAATAAATCCGAATTTCAAACAAAAAATCTAATATATTCAAAAAACAAATCTAATTACTTCACAAATTTTAAAAAAAATCTTACGTCTTTTCTAACCTATTAAAAATAAATCCGAATTTCAAAAAAAAAATCTAACATATTCAAAAAACAAATCTAATTACTTCACAAATTTTTAAAAAAAATCTAACATCTTTTCTAACCTATTAAAAATAAATCTGAATTTCAAAAAAAAATCTAACATATTCAAAAAACAAATCTAATTACTTCACAAATTAAAAAAAAAAATCTAACATCTTTTCTAACCTATTAAAAATAAATCCGAATTAAAAAAAAATCTAACATATTCAAAAAACAAATCTAATTACTTCACAAATTAAAAAAAAATCTAACATATTAAAAAAACAAATCTAATTACGTCACAAATTTAAAAAAAAAACTAACATCTTTTCTAACCTATTAAAAATAAATCCGAATTTAAAAAAAAAAACTAACATATTCAAAACAGATATTACTTCACATCTAACAAATCTAACATAAACTAAATAAATCTAACATATTCAATAAATCTATCAATCCTAACATAAAATAAATCTAAGAAATGTAATTATTTAACAAATTTAACAAATCTAATTACTTAACAAATTTAACAAATCTAATTACTTAACAAATTTAACAAATCTAATATAAAATAAATCTAACAAATCTAATTACTTAACTTTCAATAAATCTAACTTAAACTAAATTTACTCTACAAAAATAAATTAATCTAACATAAAATAAATCTAACCTTTAAATCTCGCGGAAAAATCTTGCGGGAGGTGCCGAACTTTGTAATTTCGATACCTTATGTCACACCCCGGAACCAGGGGCTGTGCAGTTATGCCTTGAATATATAAGTTTAATATATTCACTAGGCAAGAACGATGAGATGAATGGATTTTTCATCCCAAACCATACTATTAATCTACTTTAAAAGACTCCTGAATATTCGATAAATAATACAACAATTAAACCCACACTCTGATTTAAATCATGGAAGGTTATGATAGAAAAGCAAACAGAAGCCTCAGATTTATCTTTTAGAAAATAAACCCATACCTTTCTAGAGTAATCATCGATGAAAGTGACCATGTATCGGGCTCCAATAAGAGATGCTTCACGAGACGGGCCCCAAACATCAGCATGGATGTAGTCAAGAATACCTTTGGTGACATGCATGGCTGGAGTGATGAAAGTGACATGCTTCTGCTTGCCGAATAAGCAGTGATCACAAAAGCCCACTTTGGATATTTTGCACTTTCCAAAGAAACCTCGGTTGCTTAACTCGATTAGACCCCGATCACTCATGTGACCAAGACGCATGTGCCACAATTTCGTATCATCGGTTGTCTCTGCAACCGTTGCGTGTCCCACTACCGTGTCACCCTCAAGTATGTAAAGATTACCTTTTCTTATCCCTTTCAACATGACTAGCTGCCCGTGAGAGATCTTCAAGACACCAGATGACAAAGACACCCGCTACGCGGTTGTATGCAAAGGCTCGACTTTACTCTCACAAGATGGAAGGTAAATCCTTGAAAACCTATTTAGAGGAATTTCGTGAGATTATTAATGATCTTGAAAACCTTGGTGTTAAAACCGATGATGAGGATTTAGCAATGTTGCTTTTGTACCATTTACCTTCTAAGTACACCCATTTTCGTGACACCCTGCTATATGGAAAACAAACTATTACCTTAGATGAGGTTATGACTAGCCTTCTATCGAAAGATAAGATGGACTCATCTCAAAAGGAAAATAGTGGGGAAGGATTATATACACGGGGAATTGTCAATTTTGCCCCTTTCAATTGACCTTCCCCGTGTATATAATCCTTCCCCACTATTTTCCTTTTGAGATGAGTCCATCTTATCTTTCGATAGAAGGCTAGTCATAACCTCATCTAAGGTAATAGTTTGTTTTCCATATAGCAGGGTGTCACGAAAATGGGTGTACTTAGAAGGTAAATGGTACAAAAGCAACATTGCTAAATCCTCATCATCGGTTTTAACACCAAGGTTTTCAAGATCATTAATAATCTCACGAAATTCCTCTAAATAGGTTTTCAAGGATTTACCTTCCATCCTGTGAGAGTAAAGTCGAGCCTTTGCATACAACCGCGTAGCGGGTGTCTTTGTCATGAGCAGGGACTCGAGTTTTTCCCATAGGGTCTTTGTGGTTTTCTCCTTGATAACTTGCTGTAGGATCTCGTTCGAGAGGTGCAACCGAACTTGAGCAAGGGCTTTTGCATCCTTTTTCTTCTTCTCAACATCATTAGTGCCTGTTATCTTGTCCACCCCGAGGATGGCTTCCTCAAGATCTAGGGAAATCAAGATTGACTCCATCTTTACCTGCCACAGATTGAACTTGGTTGTTGAAGTGAGCGGAGCTAGATCAATTCTTGATGACGATGCCATGACCTAACCTTGGCTCTGGTCTTACCACGGCAAATCCTTCGCTCTCCACCAATCCCGATGCAGACGCGCACGCGATTCACAGCAGGGACGATCTGAAACCCTAGAGGCAGCGGCAGCAGTACCCAAGAGGCAGCAGTAGCGGAACTTGAGCAATCGCAGCTCTTACACCCAAAACAGTGGAGATGCTGTCACTGTCACACGCGAGACGGAGAGAAGATAGAGTGAAAAACCTTGCTCTGATACCAATTGTAACGCAAATCAAACAAAGAGAAGAGAAAATTGGACACCAAGATTTTAACGTGGAAAACCCCTTTTGGAAATAGAGTAAAAACCACGGGCGGCAGCAGCCTTGAAATTTCACTAGAGATGAAAATCATTGTTTTTCTTACAGAGAACTTACAGCAACCTTTTTCCCCAAATCCCCTTTTTATTACAGAGGCAGCAACGAAAAACACAAAAAATAATAATCAAAGAAGGAGATGGATAAAGATGTAATGGGCTGATATTAACTATCAATTTTGGGCCACCAATTAAAGTCCAGTAACAAAATAGAAGTCGCTTCTTTCAACTGACATACATAATTAATTCCTACAAAAAAAATCCATGTTAGATCTTCAAAAATTAAAAAGTCGCTGAAACATGTGATTTATACACGGTCACAGTTACTGTGTATAATAGTAAGTGTTAATTTATACACAGTCACACTAACTGTTGTTGGCTTCCTCCAGAAGTGAGTGATGGGTCCACCCCAAACTAAGCTGACGTTAATGTTGGAGCTGCAACATGATTTTCACCAGCTCTCTTCTAAATATTATGCATATCTTCATGCATAAGAAAATAAAAATTCTATATTTTTTCTTAACTAGATTTTGCAGAATGTGGTTCTGGAACTAAGCTTCTTTCATTATATATTTTTTCTTACTTTCTATTGATTTTAGTATTGCTAATAGTAATTTAATATACATTTATCATTATTATTGTATAACCCACAAAGAAATGGTTCATTATGACTCCGTCACTCCGAGTAGGCCTGTTATCCCAATTAAAAATAAGAAAAAAAAAAAATCAAACCTTCCAAGTGTTTTCACAAGTGAGACGACGTTTCATTATAATGGATCTTGTAGGAATAATTTCATGCAAGTCAGAAAAATTATGACCTCCACCTGTGACCCTAAATAGTTGCATTGTTTTATATAAAAATATTACAAAAAAAGATAATGCACCAAAGACCATAAACCAAAAACCCTTAAGTCAATAGTGTACTCATTCTGCTTGTACAGATGAGATGTATATTTAGAAAATAATTTAAATCATGCTTGATATGTACAGTGAGGTTTAAAGACACCTTCAATATTCCCGCTATCCTATACAAATTGGTAGAGTACCGATGGCATATTGTAACTTATTATAACGATCACTGGTAGAAGTAACATATTAAATAGAAGAAAATAATGTATATATGTATGTGTGTGTTAACTGTATCCAGATTTTGTAGTATATATATTTCATTTTGAGAGCAAAATAAGTCAAATATATGTTAGATATACTTCTAGGTTTTATTGACATCTTCTTGTGATTGTGATGAATTAGTTTTGAAATGAAAAACTACAATTAATATCAAATTTTGCACAAGTACGTGATCCACTTACAACATTCTATAGTGATAACATCTTACAACATGATTTTCAAAATTTCAAATAGTCAATCCAAACCATTAAACTCAATATTAACATGTGCTTAATTGGCGATAGAGTATATCAATTAAATATGGAGAAGAACTAGGATGTGTTTAAATGATAAAAATATGTGCTTAATTGACGAATACGGATATAATTCGAGTATAATTTGAAAATAATTCGAAATTATACATTGTGTTCAGATTAGAAATCTTAATTCGAAATTATTCTTAAAAGTGCAGCTTGTAATTATTTACTTTTGTATAATAAAATTTTATTTGACATGCAAGAAATAATACTATGAGAGCGCTAAGATTCCTATAAAACGAGATTGGGATGCACAAGGGTAGGTACACATTTGAATTGGTTCAATGAGTCATCTTTTCAACTGAAGACTCGTTGCCTATTGGGCCCTTGCAGTGGCCCACAAAAATCAAATTTCTTTAAATATTGCGAATAATTTGTAAAATTTATTATTTATTTGTAAAATTCGTGTTTTATTCAGTCAAAATTTGATCAACCAAATAGTTCGTTGTTCGGTGTAGGAACCTCCTAAAAATGTTTTATTCGTGAATTAAACACGAATCTTGTCACTATGGTGTCGGGTATCGATGCACTAGGAAGATCTTAGTAGTTTAGAAACAATAACACTAGTTTAGGTTCTTCGAATTTGTTTGAGTTGCATGAATACTAATAATACTAATAATAATAATAATAATAGGTGCAAGTTGATTTTACAGTTTACTCGTGCAAGGATATAGGTGGAGATGCTAATTGCTGTAAACCAAGTTTAGAGAGCCTTTAAGGTTTTGGATGAATTCATTCTAATTAATTCAATATAATATTTATGGTACTTATGTCTATCCGTATACGGCATTGTCACTGCCGTATGTAATATAGACCACCCTGCATAGCAGAGCCTCATACCGGTACTATTATTCCCCATGGATTACTTGGATTCAGTTCTATGCGGATTTGAAAGGTTCTCTGATTCTAAAGTCGGCTTGTGGGAGACAATTGTGATTATCACATGATATAATGTAATTAAACCACTCACACTAATCTGATTAATTATATTCCTCTATTACTCACTAAGTAATAACTCTAAACCCTATTTGATAGGGCCATATTTCCAACGCCATTTTAGCCTCAATCTAAGTCACGAACAAAGCTAGGATTCGAACCTCATTTTGAGGCCAACCTAGGATGCAAATGCAAAGCCTATGATTAAAGCTCATAATGATTAAAGCCCAGAATAGGCCAATATAAATGGGTTAACATACGAGCCCGTCTGACATAAGATCCAAAAATAATCACCCCGTGGGCGGCATAACCGCTCATGATGTCGTATGTGCCATAACTGTCGATGAGGCCGATTATAATATGGCCACAATCTTATAATTGGTCACAAGATCTTATAATTGATCACATGATCTCATATATGACCATGACCTAGCGCATGTACCAAGCGATTCAAGGGTTAGAGGTCGGACTATATATAGTCCCTCCTTTGGCAGGACAAGAGCGAACACCAAGCAATACACGCTTACAAATTCACACGCCTCGGAAATAACACAGGTTAGAGTTCTATATTTTCGAGATCCTCCCAAGTCTCTTAAGTCCTTTTCTGACTTTGGAGATTCGAGATCGTATCCCAATCTCACAAACAACCTTTCTCGGCCTGCGATCTCTAGCAGAACGAGCCCAACATAAGCCTCTTTAGCATACGACCTGCTGTCCCGAGATAGCTCGTATCACTATTTATTACAAGTAATAAATAAATTCCTAATTAAACCTCGAGATGCTATCTAATCTATATCTTGCCAAGGGAGCCCATTGGGTTCAAACCCTAGCCTTTGAACCACGGTCAGGCCTCGTTAGCCGAAGTGTTTATAGTACTTACATGTATCCCCTCTCACACCGAGGTATAACGACTTATAACACCTATTGGTATGTGGAAGACACTGGACCATCTGTAGACAGAACTATGTATGCAATGATATATTTCAATAGCATTCTAAGTATAACGAAATCTCAAATAGATAAAAAAAAAATATATATATTATAGTAAAGAGAAATTAGAATTCATTACATCCATCCCTAGAGAGGAAGAGCTTAACTACTCAAAGCCATGACAAAATAAAAGAAGTAATAAAAGAAAGACATAACTTATAACCTAGAACACCTCTTCCTTAGAAGACTCATTCTTCTTCCGTCTTGGACTTCGAGCGCCTTTTTTTCTCCACGACTCTAAATATTTCATACAATATTCTGCTCTAAACTATCAACTTACACAACTAAAACATGCACACTAATTCCTATTACAATAGAGGTTTATATAGCCTAACCTATGGGTGAGGAGTCATGGAGATCATGGGTGCTAAACTTAGACTTCAAGGCAAGGCAAGGCCTGTCACATCTGGAAACACATTCTTCTAGAAGGTTGCTATCCAACGGCTGAGATTTATTTCAAACTAGACAGTCCACATATTCAATCTGTGTGCCCTTGCAGCATAGGCTTTTATACCGCATGCGACATAGCTGAGGCCATAGGGCACTGTACTTAGCCGAATTTCAGTTAATTTCGCCATATTGCATGTTGTACACTTCGTGTGAGTTGTTTGCATACTCCATGTGTTGCCCTATTTTGATTATTTCTTCAGAATCGGCCTAAATATGACATTTTTGCTTCGTTTTTGGCCTAAATTCACAACTTTTTTCAAAACTTGCTACAATAGCCTAAAAACACGTTTGCAGTGAATAATTCGGAAAAATGAGTACTTTGCATATATTTTTTCATCATTTTTCGTACTAAAAAGTAGTGATTTTCGTTATATATTTTGGTGTTATCAAAATACCTACAACATGTTATTTCTTTCTGCATTTCGATTTGGAAATGAATAAGATTGTCAAAATTATATGTGAAGCTCAATCTCCGCTCTCGTCATGCTTTTCAAAAATTTTGATTGCTCGCGTGTTGCATCGGCCAGCTTAGCTACAATCATGCTCCGACTTTTCTTTGCTCTCTTTTCATTTTTAATTTTTAATAAAGATGTTTTAGAGGTGCGTCTTAATTGCTTTTGATAGTTTTGGATTGTAATTGAGTACCTAAGTTCTAGAATCCTCTTGTGGAGCTCTAAATGCTTCAATATATGGACTAGAGCTAGAGGTGGCAATTCAGTTCAGGTCTGTCCAGAGACATATTTAGAATTTTCATCAAAGAAATAAAAAAATATTGAATCAGATGTAAATAGTTAATTGGATTTAAATTCATTAACTAATTGGATATTCAATAAAAAAATAATACTTTGACTTATATTTTCTAATGCTCTAACTTGTAATTTCTGATACTCTAACGTATAATTCTTATTACCAATTATAATTCAATCATAATTCAAGAAATTTATTTTGATTTTAACACTAAATTTAACCCGAATTACAAATCAAACATCCAAAGGAGATAAAAATTTTCAGAAAGAGACAAAGTTAATCAGTACCGATAAATCACCATTAGAACTCAAAATCCAGAGAGGAACAGCTGCCCCTGATTACATGTGGGTCCGCCCCTGAGTCTGTCCTCACACATCCGATCAACTGGTCTAAAATATTGACTCGACCCAATAGGGTGGACTGTGTTGTTCGTACAATAATCTTTTACGTCTATTTGACTAATTTGCAAAAACATACAATTATTGAATTTTACGATTTCTTCTATTTTGAGAATATGTAGGTCCAAGAAGAGTAAGAATTGTTGAATAATAAGCTTGGACTGAAGAAATCATGAAGACCTTTATCAAGAATACATATTGTAAAATCAAATGCTTGGTAAAGTATGTGTGAGGTTGATTAAATTGAGATAAAACGTTATGAACGTTTTATAATAATCAGAAGCCTCAAAAGAATCAAGTTATAACGTTATAACGTTATACAACCGTTGTAACGTTTTACAAACGTTATAACGGTTGATAAACGTTGTAACGTTTAAAAGCTACAGAACAACTGGAGTGCAGTTGTTCAATACAAGCAATAAACGTTGTAACGTTTATAAATAGTTATAACGGTTTTGAAACGTTGTAACGGTTATAAAACGTTATGTAACGTTTTCTAAGCTGTCAGAGAATTAAAACCCTAAATCGTATTTGAATAAAACGTTGGTAACGTTTTATGTCAAACAGCTCATTTTTGAGCTGCCACTATAAATAGACTGAAGGGATCACTTTCAAATCTATCTCAGCCGACCCTAATCATTTTAAAAGCAATTTTCTGAGAGCTTAGCCTACTCCATTGTTGTGAGAGCTTAAAACTTCAAAATCCCTCAAGCAACCTCAAACCTACTTCACTAATCTTGATCTAGATTAGGTTAGAGTGATCTATTGAGTGTTTCTCTTGTGTTTTAGACAAATTGAGACCTTGTTCTCATCTCTTTGAGTTGGCCGTTTGACTTCCCGCTTGGTTTGTAAGGGCTCAACGGTTCACAAGTTGTAATCCTTTCGTATTG